>VWYH01005535.1:56755-152998 GCA_013399365.1 Pampusana beccarii | reverse complement strand
GGGGGCGGGGCCGCCCTGAGGAAGGGGCCCCGCGGCGGGACGGTCGCTTCCCTGAGGGGTGAGCGGGGCAGCCCGGGGCGAGAAGGAGGGCGAGGCTGACAAAAAAAAAACCCTTCGCCTTCAGCCCGCGTCCACCCAGGTGTGGGGTGGAGGAGCGGCCGTGAGGCGAGCCCAGGCTGAAGCGAACCCGCCGCCTCACTCCAGTGGCGGGAACCTGGTCCCTCACGGCTGGAGCTGCAGCCCTGGGCGGGGTAGCACGGCCAGCCCTGGGCTCTTGAGGTAACGCCAGAAACCCGGCTGGAAAAGTGCAGGCTGCCCACAAGGAATTCTTCTCCTGAGTGGCAAGCAAGAGGACAAGAGGAAACAGCCTCAAGCTGCACCAGGGAAGGCTCAGATTGGATATTATGAAACTTTTCTTCATGGAAAGGGTTGTAAAGTGGTGGAACAGGCTGCCCATGGCAGTGGTGGAGTCACCATCCCTGGAGGGGTTTAAAAGATGTGTGGATGGGGCTCTTAAAGACATGGTTTAGTGCTAGATCTACATTATGGCTGGACTGTATGGTCTTAAGAGTCTCTTCCAACCAGAATGATTCTATGAATTAATTGCGAGTTCACCTCACAAGTCTGTACAAGGCCACGTGCCGAGGGTTACGCGGCAGGTGAGGGGTCGGTGAGCAAAGCCATCCCGTGTCTGTCCCAAATAACGGGTGGGAATGGGTTCAGGGTTTGTATCTGGAAGAAAAAAATCAGTGACTAAGCCAGTCTCATGATTTTGATAGGACTGAGTCATAACAGAATAGTGAAACCCCCAGGCAAGAATCCGTTAAATTAATCACTAATTTACTCCTTTTTTTTTTTTCCTTAAACCACTGAATCCTGCAAAAATCTGCTACAGTTGGGGAGTAAGCGGTAGAGAAAGCTTAACATTACTGCAAAAGTTGAAGTAAATGAAATAACGAACTTTGTGTCTTTGGCTGTTCAGAAAGGAGATTCACTGAACGTGGCAAGATTTGTCCATCTCTCTACGATAAGGACATTTCCCTCTGTTTTTATGAAGTGCAACACAGCGTGTGCTTACGATAGTAAATGATTTTCTGTATCAGCTCCTGTCCTTTCAGCTGACACACCCGCTGCTGCTCCTTTCTTTTGTTTCTAGCAAGTGTTCTTCTGTCCTAAGGCAGAGACCCAGCAGTGAAAACGGCTGTTTAATATTGAAAGAGAGAAACAAAAAAGGCAGACAAATGTATAGGCTTTTTGCATACAGGATTTGAAACATCTGAAGCCCCCTCTCCCCTCGGGAGTCTAATTTACAAGGTAAATAATGGAATGAAAACCCGTACGGAGCTCATCTGGTTGAAGGCAAAATTCCCTTCTGCCCACAATACCGCCTAAGTAAACTGACTGTTTTTGCTGGAAGAGCTGCCCCTTCAAATGGCTGAAAATGCAAATGAGTACAGTGCCTCCTGCCCAAAAAAACCTGTTAATTCAGATACCGATACTGTTAAAAGCCGTAGCTGGTGGTGAAAACTGACGTGGGCAGAAAGGATGTCACTGTCTTATAGTTCAGCAACATTTGAAACACCTTCCATTTTATCCTTAGTACAGTTTCTTCGTAAAGCCCATTAAGGTTTTACCACACTATTTTGTATTGTACATTTCGTCAGTTTTATTGTAACAGCATGTTTTGAAGAAACTGACCTGCTGGAAAGTTTCCGCCTCGGTTCTGCCTTCCCGTTCATTTTTGCCATTTCTAGTGGTCTGTTATCGCATTACTGCATTGCACAAATTATAATTATATATATAGTATAAACTACTCCCAAGTTAGGTGCCTCCCAGTAACTGCTGTAATTATTGTTATCCTACTCTGGATGCTAAGTGCTTGGGAATGGCTCATCTCCTGTCCCGCGCTTTTCATGATTTCACTAGATCACAAGACCTGAGCTTGTGATGGTGCCCAGGTGAAGGACGTACCCGCATGACTTCTCTGAAGCAACCAGTGGGACCCACATGTCTGTTCTTCGAGGGGTAGGAGGGAATATCTTTGGTAATATGAGAGAACTGGTTGACCACTGAGGGAGGTTTCCTGCTGTAAAGCTTCATCACAGAGCTAAGAGCTTTAGGAGCTCTGAAGACTTTTTCTTCAGAGATGCAGAACTTTTATCCCAAATATTTTCTAGGTACAATACGGGCTTTGCTACTTCTCCAGTCATTCTGGTAATGAGATTCAATGGGGAAGAAAAAAAACAGCACTATACTGTGTTTTGGGGTGAAGCGAGACACAGCTAAAGTGGTTGCTGTGTAGAGAAAAATTAATTATTTAAAGCACCAGGGGTCTAAGGGACCATCATGGTACCAGCCTTGTACTTCAGAGTGCCCCGAGTACTGAAACAAACCGTCGGAATTAAGTTTGGAGTGTTCCGTGGGCTCAGTCGCACAGGCAGCACCAGGCACCCGCTGTGCGCACGGGGAAGTCGGGACGGCAGCAGCGCCGGAGTGGAGATGAGGTGGAAGCAATGAGCAGAGCAGCACAGGACAGCAACGGGAGACGTTTTCTTTCCAAAAGCATTAACGCAAACCTGTCTTCAAACTCCATATTCCTAAATTTGCTGAAAATTCCAAACAAACACTTCTAATTGGTCAATGTAAGGAACTTAAGCATGTTAACCTGAAACAAATTTGAAGTCTGGACAAACCTTTAGTAGATCCCATGGATGCTTGACGCAGTATGTTCTGTGTTTCAACTATTTACACAGACCTTTTGGCTGAATTATTTGCAACTTATTAATCCTCATCTTAAATAGGAGCCTTCTCCCTTTTCATGCAATCGTCTATTTTAGGGCTGCAATCTCAAAAGAACCTGCAAGTCTCTCACCTTCCTTTAATGTTCTGTCACCAAACCCATCATGATAAAAACAGAAGTACATTTTTTCCCAAAGCTACTCGGAGCTCCAGAAAAGAGTCTGTGTGATGCTAAAAAATGTGTGTGGTATCAACAAACCTGCTGCTGGGCTGCACGTCTGTCACTTAGTAGTGGAGTTACCAGGAGGGAGAAGGAAACTCTGAGTAGCTGGAGCTCATCTGAGCTCCTACTCAGCACAGGGACAGAACATCTCCATCTGAACCCATCCCTAAGACACTCAAAGCCCTAAGTTCATGAAGGTGTAATTAGCTTCTCATAATAATGAGCGAGAACTGAAATATGACAAGAAACTGAAATTATATATAAAGCTTGTCACACTAACTTTTTTTTTTCCCCTTCATAGAAACTTCTTGCTGGCCAGATCTTCGTTAAGACATATCAGCAAGGTAAGAATTACAATTAAAATCTGGATTTTTTTTTTCTGAGTTAAATTGCTTCTCAGAAAGAGTACTAAAGGCTAAATCATTTCTTTAAGTTCCCTAGACATGAAACACGTTTTTGCTGTCACTAAAGAATACCAAATCCTAAACAGAACATAGAAAATCACCCGTATTTAGAGGAAAGAGTCTGATCTCTTACGGAGACAGACACTCTGGCACATTTTTCTCAATTTAAGATTTCAACTTGAGAACAAACAAATTTCCAGCTACTTTCTCAAGCCTTCAAAACAACTGCATCTCACACCACAGTGTAATTTTTCCTTGAGGTATCTCGAGAGATTTATGTTGTGGAATTTCAGCGTTACAGGCAGCAGCTCCTTGACATGCTGATGCCAAGATACAGGAATGGAAGTGTGGGAAGAGAAAACCTGAGGTTTTTGGTAGCTGTTTTGTGTCAGGTGAAGCCAGCTTTCCACAGAATGTGGCAATAGGAGCGTTTTTAAAAATTAGGTAGAGCAGCAGTTATTTTTCCCTGGGGCAGGAAGAGCAAGCTTTGCTTCCTGACAAGAACGAAAATGTTTTTTGGAGCTCACGGATGAAGGCAGTGGCGTGTACAGGTGCTGGGCTGATTCCCCCAGAGCAGAGACCAGGACGATACATCTTTTCTCTCCCCATCTTAATGACTCACCGAGCGGGTTGTTTGGACTACAAAAATGAGTAGAAATCCGCTCATCTCCTGAGCGTTCTCCCTTTCATTTTTTCTTTGCAGAAATCCAGCAGAGCAATTTCACAAAGCAGTTCAGCACTTGGGAGCTGAAGTTATTTTCAAGCACCGTGTGCGACCTGCTAACACTTCCCGAGTGCTGATAAACCACACCTGGGTAAAACAACATCCAAAATCACAAGGGACTCTGCCAGGCTGTGCTTCTAGCAATGCCTGCTACTGTGAGCCTCCTAGGTGCAAATGATAATCATTTGTTTCTCTAATAATGGAAAAAAACGTATGGCAACAACAGGTACGATACCCCAGTGACCTCTAATAGCACAAGAGAGGTCCCAGTCTCACCTATAGCCTCTAGTTTGGAAGGGACAATAAATAGACCAGGAAAAATAACGCTCACTTTGATGAGTACTGGGGTTATATTTTGCCTACGTAATTAACCTTATGAAGTCAGAACTGTGTTTATCAATTCCCATTAAATACTGTCTTTGAAACCACTACATAAACCAGGTCCTTCGTGACAGCTGCAAAAAATGTGAAAAGTAATTTGTTTGGAGCATGATGCAGAAAAGGTGGAGAGCCAAATAAGTTATATTTCTGCTTTATATTGATACGATTAGTTTCTGCCTATGAAAATGTTTCCACCATTATCAATGCCACCTAAAAATAATTACAGAATTACTTCTTTCCAATTTATCAAAAAGGAAAACTTCAGTTAAATCAATATACAGGTCAGATGGTGATGAATACAATATTCTAAACTGGATTTATTGTCTCCAGACATTAATGTAATACATGAACACAGTAAAAGGGGAGATATAGTAACAAGCAACTCATTAACAGAAACAAAGGAATTATTTGAAATTTTCATTCTATACTTACACATGAAAATGTCCCAAAATGTTAAGTAGTCAGTCAACATTGCAAGGGTTTCAGATATAAAAAGATTCAAATAACTCATTAATGAGTTTGTCATAACCAAAATGTTTGTGTTGGTTTTTTTCCTTTTTTTTTTTTTTTAATTTTTAGGATATAAAAAGAATAACCATTACCTCATGCAGTGTACAAAGGCTTTAAAATAAATCCATTAATGCAAATGAAAGACTAACTCCTGAGGCTTTTTTTTTTAAATAGCAAAAAGACCTCAAGGAGTTTCACTAAATTAATTTCAACTAGTTTTCTTAAATCCTGTCTTAGCACTGAAGAAGAAACCTGTAACTTCCTTGTACTCCAGAAATTTATTCAGAGGTACCTCTTTCAATACAAATATGCTCCTGTAATATATCTAAGAGTTCTTCCATTTACAAGAGCTTCAAATGAAATTAAGTGCAAAAATGTTTTCTTAGTGTTTTCCAATTACTGAGGTAAATAGTTGAAAATAAAATAGGAAAAGAAAAAAAAAAAAAGCAGGATATCATCTGTATTAACACCAGATGGAAAAAAAGGCAAATCTGAAATACATGGTTATGGTGCACAAGGGAGATGTGAAAGGACCGAGGCAGAAATAACAGCAACAATCAACAGTTCCCCAGCAGAACGTTCAACCAAAGCCCCTGAAATCCACTCAGCAGATCCCCAGTAGCTGCAAATAAAGCGTGTTTATTCGCCTGTCTGCGAGCTGGACCAGCGGGAAGAGCCCGCCTGACCACGCTGAGAACGACAGCACTGCCACGACAGCTGCATCGCGTCCCCCCCAACCACACCAAAACTGAAAGATCCACCGAACCATGAGTTCCTGACGGCAACAACGGGGTCACAATGACAGAGCAGGAGCTTCTATAGTAAATAATATCCGGCAAACAAGAGACTGAGTTAGCAAAATGCGTTATAAAAAAGTATAAAAGTTGTTTTTAAAAACTTTCTAAAAATTTCTTTTGGGAAGGAGGAATATTAGTCTGTGGCCTGGCATGATGACAGTAACTGAAGTGGTTGTATCAGATTGCTGGTGATCGACTTCTTGCAAATCAGAGGTGCATTTGTCAAATGCCCCAGGGTGAATGCCTGAAAGCTGGCCAGACAGTCGGGGAATTTTAATATCTGCAGCAGAATCAGCTGTGTTTGTAGAGGCGGTGGACTAACACTTGGGTCTGAAAGCTCCTGACTTGGAATGCAGAGGATAGTGTGACACAGAGGATCTAACAGACGATTTTCAGTTCAGTCCCACTGTCTGGATCCCAAACACAGTCCTGAGTTTATTTTGGGTTTCTCCCATCTCGCAGGGGAAGGTGTTCGGTTGCATTCCCGATGAGCCGTGGCTTCAAGTCCCTGCCAAATCCATCACAAAAGGCTGCTCTCATGAAAAGACATTTTGAACTTGGGAAAAAGAAAAAAAAGAAGAAAAAAAAAAGAAGAAGAAAAAGGAAAGTGTGGGCTATGAGCTCAGGTAAAAAAACAAGTTGCTGTTCTTCAGGATTACCGAGCCCCAATTAATAATCCTGGGTTAATAAAGTTTTTGACAGCTGACAAGTCCTGTATGGGCTCTTGCCAGCTATTAGCTGTGACCACTGAGACCCCAGTCCAGTGAAGTGGATCCCATTTTTTTCAGCCTGGTCAGGCTGGGGAGAAACATCTTATTTCCAGTTCACCTGAAGGATCCTCCTGCCATCCCTCCTCACCGCTACCCCATTCAGCAAACCCCAAACTCACACTGAGCTCCTATCAGTTCCATCTGCTTTAAAGCCCGAGGCAAATTGTACAGTTTCCACCCCAATCCTCAAATCTTCTCTCAAGTTCTTATATATATTTTTTTTCTTCCTTCTTGGGCATATTTTAAAGCCTAAGAAAAACTTGCTATCATGTTTAGTATGAAAAGTGCCACAACAAGGGATGCAAAAGTCCTGTCACCTTTCCCAGATTTCGAAGCTCACACGTTATCGATCCAAGCCCAAGTCAATCCCATCTATTCTTTGGCCAAACAGTAAGGTCTTCGTAATCCTAAGAGTACAGTGGAGTTACTTGCTCTTCAAACTGACCTGACCTGCATTCACCAAAAGCAATATCCTCTTTGAACACTTGCGTGTTCCAGAAATCTGACACTACCAACTCAAGAATGTATTGTAAATGAAATTTAACATCACAAAAACTCAAGATTTACAAAACAGTGAAGATCCATTTCACTATTTCTTAGCAGTTGCTTCTGAACTCCTTTGAACTGCTCCGTAACTGCCTCCTCCCCCTTGACATTATCATCTCAGCTGCATATTCAACCTTATTTTTAAGAAGTCGATATAATATGATGTGTTTGGAAATGCCATGAACCACAGAAGTAAAAGACTAAGCCTTAACATTCCAGAGAGCAGTGTAACCTCTCTCCCCGTCTCACCCTTTATATAGCAGGAGGGGGTATTTTTGGTTTCTTTTGTTGTTTTTACCTTGAACATGAGCTTAATCCAAAACCACATTCAACTGTACATTTGAGGCTTCAGAAGATGCCTTCCCCATCATTTAAAAAGAAAAGGAAAGAATCAAGGTTATATAGAAATGATTAAATACAAGATTCTGTTGGAGTCCACCATCCAAGGGTGGTTATCCAGAAGTAGTCATCTTCCTCGATCCTGATGTTTTTTTGTTTTCTTCTTTTTCTTCTTGTCCTCAGTTTTGGGTTTCAACGCACAGACACATGCAGACACACCAGCAATTGCTTTGGGTAAATCAGTTCCTTTGTACCACTTATTTTTCTCCTTATCATAAACCTGGACTGTTTTGGAGAAGACTGTTTCTTCCCAGCTGTAGCCTCCGAGGATGTAAATCTTCCCTTCCCAAACTGCGACCCCTGACTCACTGTTCGCTTGCAAGAGAGGAGCAACTCTGGTCCACTGGTTACACTGCGGGCTGTACGACTCCACGCTCAGAATGTCAAAACGAGCCATGGTTTCGATGTTGTCGTCGCTGCCACCGATGGAGTAGATGTTGTCCTGTAAGGTGCACATGCTGTGCCACCCTCGGGCAGTGATCATCGGCCTCTTCTCCTCCCAAACATCCGTGCGGTAATCGTAACACAGCAGGTTTTTCCTATAAGGGCCAATTTGGTAATCGTGGCCTCCTGAAATGTACACAAATTCCTTGTAGACTGTTCCAGCGTGGCCGTAGGTAAACCTAGGACAGGCAAACAAAAATGATCCCGACTTAGTACTTATGGATTTTAACAAGATACACAAGCATTCAACAAGGACTGGCACTAAAGAAAATAAACAGTAACTGAAGACAAAAGAATCCCTAATCCTGTTAGTTACGCAGTAACTATTCTTATACTGCTCCACTCTGCGCTGCAGAGCGCTAAGGTACAACAGTCACTTTTCAAGGCATCCTTTTCATACCTGGTTGCTACAGAGCGCTAAGGTATGACAATCACTTTTTAAAGCATCCTCTACAGTTTGTCACACAAGAGGGAACCCATCCTGCTCTAGCTGGCATGGCCTTCACTCCCATTTTCCTGCTCCAGTGCTTGGGTTGGATCAGTCTGAGAGGGCCAGAGAGGAAAAAATCCACATCTCAGCAAGGGTTTCTATGACAGAAAGAGGAAATAATCATGATACCTCTCAGACTTACCAGTAGCAATTAACCAAGAAAAACCAACAAGAAAACTACTGCTGGCTTCCACTTCCACAGCTCCAGGATCACAAATCACATTTCTTACCCACCAGTGTTCACAGCCTGATTTTTGCAGTCATGATACATAAAGTGTCCTTTTCATGAGCTATCCATCTGTTCTACCACTTCTGCTGTACAGGTGATAACTTCTTTGGTCATCCCAAGACAAGGCAACAGACCTCAGTCGATCATATACCAGAGTCCACGTTTTAAGTAAGACAAAAGGAGATGGTAGAAACCAGCATCATGCATGCTGTTTCCACAGGGCAGACAGAAAACCCCTTTGATCACTCTTATTAAAGCCACTACAAAACTAAATCTTGAGGCTGTTCTTAACTTCACATTAGGATGTTTCTGACCAAACCCTTTTGAACTCTTAGAAGTGGATTGCTAAGGCAAGGACCAGCCTTGGCTGCTTTGAACATACCCTTGCTGCAAATGCCTTTTTTTCTTTTCTTGGGCACGAGGGGGTGTCAAGAGGCAGCACCAGCCACAGCAAACCAGCTCACACAGTGGGTACAAAGAGCCCAAACAATTTAATACCCACAGGGCTGCAGAGCAATGGACTCCACATGGCACTCGCTCCATCTACTACCATCCTTTGTAGTCAAGGACTCAAGACAACTCAACCTCTATGGCAGACAAACCTACGTTAGTGTTACTTTAGCCTGGAATGCTTTTGAACCGTGCCCGAACACGCTCGAAACTCAGTGTGGAGAGAACCTTGAGCTGTTTTTATTTCGCACAGTAATCATTTGTCTCAGCTACACAAACTGTATCATAACTTCTTCCACACATCTCAGTGCCAAGCACTTTTGTGCCAAGGGAAAAGGTGGACTAGAAAAGAAAACCCACGTTTACCCTGAAAGCACAATACTTCTGAGAAAAGCTAAAATATGTTTATTATTCTAGATGCCTACTGAAGCTTCTGATCCCTGACCAGTGTCTGCATCAGATATTTTAACAGGCTCCTACTACAAGAAACTGAAAAACCCTTGACACGCTTGGCCTAAGAATGTGGAGTGGCCAGGACAGACCTTGCAACTACAGGGGCTGGAGCACCATCCCTGGAGACCTTGAAGGGATAACTTCAGAACCACACGGCTTCTTAGCCACTCAGGAAAAAGAAAGAAAGGAAAAAAGAGAGGACTAAGGCGACTTTATCCAAAAAGGCAACTCAAAAACGCCACAGCTCACCATCTGCCTACCCATGGAAGTGCATAACTCAGGGCTGGTGCTCCTGTTCGACATGAAATAACCTGAGCACTCGCGCTCCAGCTTTTGCACCAGCCAGAAATGCTTGGGCAGGTGTCGTGCACATGGATGCTGCTCTGCAATGTTTGTGGTCTCTTAGAGACAAGAAATGGGAGCATACGTCTCCAAGTGGCACCCAGTCTGGTTGGTAGAGTCTTTACTTCTCTATATACACAGGAATGGGCCTTAAAAAGTAGACAACCTATCTGGGAAGTAGGATGGGCAAACTTTTGATTCATTTTCTTTCTCAAACTGCACTGATTTTAAACCCACATCTAACCAGCAAGCTACCCGGAGGATGTGCTGCGCACTCCACTGTGGAGGTAGTGTCAGATAAGAGAGAGTTATGCCAGAAGTGCTTCACTCCTGAAAAGCTCACCTAAAATTTCACATACCCCACTTCACAGTAAGAGAAAAATGCATGAACTATAACGCAGAAGCTGAAAACAATGAGTAAGAATCCTTTCTGCAAGCCCTGTGGTTGAAACGGGCATTTTTAAATGTGCAATAGAACAGGACACTCCAATGAAGTGAGTCCAGACATCCTCCAACAGAAAGCATCGAGTATTTTGGCAGCATTAGCTATGAGAGCAGCCAGAAAAAGATAAAGGCACTAAGGAGAAAAGTTCGGATTCAGAACATCTGCTAGAGCTAGTTACCATTTTTTAATAACTTATCTAGATAAAATGCTGCAAAAATTACAGTTTCTGACATGCTAACACGGTTTAATGCTAGAAAATCTACCATTTCTTTTCTTAAACAGAAGAACACTTGGCCTAACTCGATAAAGCCTTGGGGATCTCCAGCTCCAACCAAAGTCCAGGTGAGCTGTGGTTGCTCTGAATCTTGGTGTCCATCTGTTGCAACTCTGCGAGATTATTCCTGACCCAACTGGTAGGGCAGATACCATCACTTGTTAACCTGTTCCAACACATTTCCTCACCCAACTGCTTTCAGTTGTTCTGCCAAACTTTAACCTAGGGCCACTCAATTAACTTCAGCGATGTCTGCAGCGGGCTTTTTCATGGTCTGTTCAAGATGAGAACATTGCACCAGCTTCTGCTCTGCCAAGCTTGTCAGCCACCGCTGCTCCCTTCTGGGCTAGAAACTATGACAGCAACTGCTCCCAAAGAGCCTGGGAAAACAGCAAAAAACCCCCAAAATCGGACCGCTCTGAAGAATGGGAACAGTATCCCACAACCAAGGACCCTAAAGAGAGTCAGGCAAAATTAACTTGGAGCAAACTTGGACCAGGTCCATCCTTTAGATCGCCTGCCTGAAGTTTTCCACGTTGAGCATCTGCCTTGAGATGCTGTTTTCTTCTCCAATAAGACAGCGTTATTTCAGTCAAAACAGCTCTGCTCTTTTGAAGAAAGCGGTTAAGGAAAACAATGTGTTGTTTTGACCATGTTGGGGTGGGAGGAAGAAGAGATAAAAAAGAGCTTGCAAAGCTCTTCTTTGGAGGAGCACGACTGTGCTGTGGGCAGCAACACGGAGGATTTGGCAGCGGACAGGAGGCCCCTCTATTCAAGGCCCGACCATTGCCTTGCCCCCGAAAATCTCCACACACAGCAAGATATAACCCTTGTGAAGAAAAAAATAAAAATAAAACCATTTTCTGCATGCTCAGAGGAGCAGCTTTAACAAATATAATATCTGTTGTAAGGTGTTTTTCTAACAACATACAAGGCAGGTCACATTAACATTTCTTTGAAAAAATGTTGGTTTTTTTTTTAAAAAAACAGCTGTGCTACAATATCTATGAGATGTTACTGGGATCTCACAGGTCATCCCAATTAAGAGAAGGGCTTAGGAACTGAAAACTCTCAAACACAGCTTCAAACCGAGGAAAAATTGTGGTGTTTAACCTCCATCTATGTGAGGAGGAATAAAACAGAAACCAGCATCCTGCTTCTGCAGAGCGCTCGAGCCCAGCTGTGAACCCGGATCAGACTTGCATTGCAGCACCTGCCCAAAATAGAACTGGGCACCAGGCTCCCGTGCCCTCACTGGCTGCCTCTGGCTCTGCAGCTCGGGGAATAAGGGAAAAAACCCGGAATTCTTGCAAGTATCTTGTTCGTGATGCCACTAAGCAAGCAAGCGCTGCTGCTGAAGTTGCGGGTTTCAGCCCTCATGAGAACACCATTCGTAGAGCCAATACTCCTGTAATTTCCATAAATGTGAAATATGACTAAACCTGAACAACTGCTTGCAAACGAAACGCTGTGGTACCGCTCTTAGCAAGTCACTATTCAAACACTGACTGAAGACAGGAGCAATGTCCTGTGCTGCTGTTACAAGGAGAGCTGAGCCGTAGTACTAAAGCCTCTTAAAAGTGCAGCAGCTAAGTTTTAACTCATATAGAGAGGAAGAGAGGTTTTATTTGCCTGGGTTACCTGTATTAAAAATACAGGTAAACGTGCTTTATCTGTAACAGCCAACCTGAGCAGCCAGAAGGAAACACCTTGCATGGAAAACAATCACAAAAAAGTGACAAAGTAAGGCCAAATAAATAACAAAAGCCTTTGATGAAGATCTAAACAGTGCCTCTGAAAAGACTCCATTTCAAGTGACTTCAGGAAAAACATCTCAGGAGTAGCAGAGTGAAATTACAAGGGCTTTTCCATCCTTCAGATGTACCTCAGGACAAGCATTAGGACCGATCAAGTTGACACTTGACTGCCTGGAAGAGATGGCTGCTCAAAAACCAGATGCTGATGTGGTTTATCACTTGCTGATACATGTTGGTTACAGATCCCTTGCCTCCCTTCTAGGGACGCCCATTCATCGGCTAAAGTCACACAAGCTCGCTCTACCGCCGTTCTCCAGACGTGGAATAGCTTTCCAGACATCTCCTACCTTGGCAAGCCTGCTATGTAGGACCAGGAATCCTTCTGAGGACTGTAGGTCTCGACTGAAGAAAGCGCCCCATTTTCATTCCTGCCACCAACAGCTACCAGCATGTCGGTAATAGCTCCCAGGTAGAAATCTACACGGCGTTGTCTCATAGAAGCAACCTGTCAAAAAAAAAAATGGAACATGCTGACATTTTCAAACATCTGGTAAGCAAGCTGAATTAATATATATTCATGTCTGAGGATAGAATTTGCTTCTTCCCATTTATTTGAAAAGGAGAGCTACTGGTTTTGATCAACTGGACTTGTAAAATGCTTTTGTTTTACTGCAGTCACATGGTACATAGCACTTCTTTACAAAAAAAAGGGGACAACATAAAAAAATCTCAACGACAGGTCACTCTATAAAGGTTTGTGTTACACGGGCCTGCTTCCAAAACTCTGCAAGAAACATAAATTGAACCAGTCAGAAACACAACCGAACCACACAAGACAATTGGTTCAAAATATGTGAACAGTGTAATATTTGATAGGTCCTGCACTGGCCGCAGGGTTTTGCAGCAGGACTGGAGATGAATAGCTTGTTCGAAGAGACATTTAGCACAGACATGTTTGGCAAGTGGCAGAGACACATTCTTTTTATATCAGACCCATTTTTAAATTTATTTATATGTGCTACAGCTCGAGAAAGATGAACTAAGCAATAGTCCACTCTAGCATTATTCCCAAAAGTAATCTAAAGAGTTGCAGGTGTTTGCTGACCAGGAATTTCACAGATGAGACGCCCGGTTCCCAAGTGAAGCTGAAAATCTGCCTCAAAGCCTTTTGCTGCTTGTGCAACTTAAGCATTCCCACAAAGGATTCAAGTAGCTGCTTTTTCAACTTAAACAACCTGATTTGCCACTTCCAAGCGTTGTTACGTTGGCTATTCTAACAAGCCCTGTCCTTCCACCTAAAAGAAGAAAACACTCTACACATTAAGGACTTTAAACAGAGAAATAATACAGCTTAAGTCTCACCTTTATCCACTGGTTACAGCGGGGGTCATACCTATATAGGAGATTCGAAGCTGCATCCCCTCCATTGTCTCTTGAAAAGCTGCCTCCGGCTATGAAGATGAAGCCTCCCAAGACCGCGACGCAGTGGTGACTTCGTCGGGCTGGGAGAGGCGTTTCTGCCACCCACTGCCCCTTTCGCACGTCCAAGAAACAGGTGTCGTCGCTCAGTTCCAGGCACCGCTCGGAAACCTCCCCGCCCACGAAGAGGAGCCGTTCCTCGCAGGTCCGCAGCGCCGTCCGCTTGTTCTGCAGCACCGGCTGGGCCGTGATGTTGTTGTGATAGTTCACCGCCTCCTCGATGAACCCCTCGCAGTTGGCTTCTTTGGGAAGAAGAGAGCAGACGGCAGGCTTGACCCGATGGAGAAGATCGCTTTTAGGTATCAAGGGAAAATGAATATTATCCAGCACCTGGTAAGCCTCGTTCTCCCTTTCTGGGTACTGAGTGAGCCACTGCAAGGCAGCCTGGAGCAGGTCGTGCTCACACTCCTGCTGCACGTCGCTGCTGTCCAGGTATTGGCACAACTTCTGCAAGGAAATGTTCTGCAGGAAGTCCGGGGTGAAAGACAGCGTGCCGAAGTTCTGCAGGATGAAAGAATCGATGTAGGAATCAAGGCGCTTCAGGTTGTAAATGGAGGCGAGCTCCTGCAGGTACAGGTAGTTCTCCTCGCTGACTTCGTTCTCCAGATACTCGCAGCAGAAGTCAACCACCTTCCAGATCTGCAGCAGGTGAGCAGTTTCCAGCACGTAGTCGATGTTGCCTCCATCTAAAGACAGCTCGCTGCCATACAGGAAATCCACCACGGCCTTCAGACCAATGTAAGAGGCTCCAAAAAGTTCGACCTCTTTTTGGTGGGCTTCTCGCATGCCAATGGTGAACATGGAGTTGAAGTAGTCGCTGCAGACAGCGAGGAGGTTCCGGTGGGCAGGGACTCGCTGTTCGTCCACCACGAGGACAATGTCACAGAAGAGGCCTCGGTGCCTCTGCTCATTCAGGCTCTGAAGAACAAGACTGGAGTGGTCATCCCACCTGTACACCTGGAATAAACAGGCGGCATCAGGCAGATGTTATTTTCACCGAGAAAAATATCAGTGTGCGCAAAGTGTTTTCCCATTAGATGCAGTCATACAGGAGAGAAACCCTACTCGTGTTGCATGTTGATCATAAATTCTGACTTGACACCGTTGGCAAACAACACAGTAAGAGCCCAAGCTCCTCACCTCTGCTTTGAAAGGCCTATGCAGAATTTTACTGCTTCCTACTCCCCTTTTTTGTTATAATCTTCTTCTACCTCCTCCACAATGCTGCATCCAGACCTCCTCCCTGATGATTTATACAGGCACAATTTTCTGAAACTCTTCCACTCATTGTCTTGGAGACATTGTGCTGACATTTCCTTTCTTCCTCATCCCCCAAATGACTCCTTGCAGAGTTCTTCTCGACTAAGCTATTCGCTAAATATTCGGAGTGGGAGACACACATGCAGCAGGATGCCAAATTTTCATCCAGCCCATGTATTGTTTGGGTTAGTGCTCACTTGACAGCTTCCCCCCTCCTCAGTCTTTTCAGAACTCTGCATTTCTGAGCTTGTCAGGGGAAAACCCCTCTCTTTCTTTCCATATTATTCCAGGCACACATGCTGCATTCAAAAATAATAGCTGTTTATTTATGTGCAAAGCCACAGATGTGGATAACTTATTCCCATAAGATTACTGCTTGCTTCCAGAAGCAGAGGTAGTTTGGGGTTTAATGAACACGACTAAGTATTTTTCTTTTAAAGAAAGGGGAAAATGCCCTCAGAACATATCCGTTAAGTGCCCTTCTGGGACCCTTCTGGTCCAGACATTCTTCCCACCAGCTCCGTACGTGCCACAGAGCTTTTGAGGCAACCAGTATTTGCCTTTTTCTCACAGACTCGCGTTACCCGTCTTAAGAAGAACACAAATGGAAATGTTTTCCGTTACCCCTCGCATATCCTGCAGGACACGTATTGAAGGGGTTGGTCACCCCAGCACGTCAAGCGATGCAGCTCTTAGGACCATCCTTCCGGAGGAATGGTGTGTGTGGTGGTACAGCCGGTCACCTTGTGATCTCTCTTGATAAAAGCCAGGTTAAATTAAATGCAAATACGTAATTTTAATTACCAAATCCCAAACAGGCCCAGTTGCAGGGCCTGTAAGAACACGTAAAAGAAACGAAAGGAGGTGGAAAGGAAACACATCTTTGTATTGCACCTAAGGTGGCTCTCAACAGTTCTGGCTGTAGCAGCCTGGGCCTGGCCCAGTTCTGCACCCCCAGGCCGCATTCCCTGAAGTGATGCCCTGGCAAGGCGTCTCGGTCCGTATCCTCATTGAAAACAGTCACGCAGGTGACCTGAGGCCTCTTCAAGCCTCTCAGGCGTTCAACCCTTCCTTCCCCAAACTGTTGCTTCTCCTAGAAATCCCAACCATCCGCGCTTTCCCGGTTTCCCGAACGGAAAGCACGTGATTATTGCTGTCCAGCTGAGCCATCAATGGCTTCATTAAGTCACAGTGAGGCAACACCTCTACCCACCTGGCTGAGAAAGGTTCCCCAAACCCTCGCTCTAGATATGCACCCTGTGCACGTAATTTGCTAATTGTACTTTTATTTGATGAGATAACCGGGATTAACGCAGGCAGCTCCCCGCTGCCCAGACACGATGGCAGCCAAGCGTCCTGAGCTCACACCGACCTCGGAAGCCTGACCCCCCACATCTGCCTTTCAGCAAAGAGACCCAAATTAACAACCAAATGTGCTGCTCTTAGCATGACATCCCAGTGGTTTCTTAGTTTTGCTTACGTTCTTTTCTAAACGGCAGAGACTAAGCTGCCAAAAAGCCTCTTGGAGTAACTTCATAAAATGCTCGTGTACAGAGTTAAACCAACCCAAGTGAAGAGGCTTCAATATCTAAGTTTTCTGGGCTAAAACTCTTTAATTTGCCTTACTGCATCATATCTCCGAACTTAAAAAGCGATTTATGGCACAGACAACAAAGCAACTTCCGCTGAGGAATAAAACGGCCAGAGGTCTGTAACAGAAAAAAGATGTGGAGTGTAAGGACTGTAAAGTTTTTAATCTTAATTTTTCTGAATTGGAGAAATGTTGATATCATACAGGAGCCCAAGCAGAGATGGAGGACGTGGGAAGGAGAATAAATATGGCAAAGGACAAACCGCCCATTTGTGACAACTACGCTAAGGGAGAGTGGATAAACAGACAATAACTAACAGGGCACCCTCTTCTGAGTCTGACTCACGGGGGACAGTTATTGGATTAAACCGAAAACATATTCCCTCTCGTCTCTGTAAACTGGCTGATCATTTCTCTCTAATATTCTCTAATACCATCATCGTGCATGTACATAACAAGATTACACCAGAATATAAGATTTGCCAGAGATCCCGACTTACTGAGCTGGCTGTCGAGTCAGGAGCATAATCCTGGCCGCAAATACGCCTGACAAGTTGTGCTCCCGAAATCCTTGTTGCCATGTAGAATTGCTGCGACTTCAGCAATCAGCACAAACCCATGACGTACGGCACCGGTCGGACTCGGAATACATTAACATATTTCAGCCACTTCGCAAGTTCATCCGTTCAGTGAGCAAATAACAGCTGATAGCTACACATTTCAAAACCAAGCCTAATTTTATACTAAACACGAACATCTTTCGCAAGCTGTTTGTATTCTGTAGAACAGCTTTAGCATTATCTAGTCATTCTAAGTTTAGCAGATAGTGACAGATGCTGTCTACGCAAGAAAATAAAACAATGCAGTCAAGTTAATGAATTTTTAATGTGACGAATTATTATTACATTCAGACTAAACCATTTAAGTAGTAGACAGGCTCAGCACTTGAGGAAAGGTTATACTGGTAGGGATGCGTTTAAAAATCAGTCCTATTTAATGAATTGGGTTAGAGCAGCATTTTAACTTATTTTGGATTCAGAGATCCAGTTTCTTTCAGATCGCTGATGCAGCAGCACTACTCGCTAGTGATGCAAAAGAAAACGAGATCTGCCTCGTTCGACTTTGATAAGACAGAGACAGCACTGAGAAGTTTTGCTGCTCCAGCTGTTGTCGGTAGCACAAGGTCCCTGCTCTGCAGCATCTGCAACCTGGTGCTGGCGTGGACACACAGTGAACGCAGTAATCACAGCGGATATTTACATCTAAATCTCAGGTCATCATCCCGATGACCTGCTTGAAGAGCTAAGATGGACTTCTGTGGATTCCCAACTAAAATCAACGTATTTGTGTACACAGATATTCTGTACAAAGAAAATTAAGCTCACAAACCTAAGAAAACATCTTGAGTTCTCTGGAATAACTACTGTTTGCAGGATCAAGACTTAAATCTTGTACAAAACAAAGACTAAATCTAAAATGTAATCCCAGCTTCGCTTCTGTAACTAGCTTGGATTTTATGAGATAGATCAGGATGAAAAATCACCCAAATAAACACATTGCATTTAATGACTGAATTTTTGCTGTAAATACTGTGCTGCAGTAACGTGGGTTTCTTTTTTCAGTTATGAGTCATGATGAGCAGACGCCTATTTGCTGCTGTTACCTTTTTTACTTTAATCATTAGGCAGCAATTCTACCACAAATACCCGAGCAGGTAGACCAATGTTTTCACACTTCCTTTTAAAAGCTCTAAATAGCCACATTCCTCCAAAACAGCCCAGCCAGGGGAGAGCCTTTATACCCCTTCTTGTTATTTCTTTAACTTGCTTTTTTTGGTAGGTAACACGAAACATACCAACCTTTGAGGATTCACTTATCTTGTGTGGACGACAAATCCTGGTTTGCCTGGTTCCCTCCATGACCGGCTGACCCGCCGTATTTCTAGAACAAAAGCAAAGGAAGATGTTAGCAGCACAGCAAACCTTTCAGGCTGCTAAAAACCATCATGTGCTGAATAAATGACACAATTAGTAAGACCCGCACATGCTAACCTGCACGTTGAAAATGATGCAGTTAAAAACATTTTTTTTTTTTTTCCTCCTTTGGTTGTGTCAACAAGTTGGGTGTATGCTCGGGTATAATCGAAGACGAGCGTGTCATTATTGACGGTGATTTACTTACTGCTAGTCCTCGCTACAGCTGCCGGAGGTCAAACCATTTCCCTTCCATGGCCGGCAGGACCGGGCTCTGGACCCGGGGAGGGTCGATCCCGGGGACCGCGCTGCGCTGCGGGCTCCGCGGGACCCGCCGCGCCGGCTCATCCTCCGCCCGGCCCGGCCTCCGGGAGCCGCATCGGCTGCGCTTGATCCACCGCGTTNGCCATGGGCGGCCCAGGAAATGCCGGGGAGGGACCGCGGCGGGGCGGGGATCGGCGCCGGGGGAGGTGCCGCGGGGCAGGGCCTGGGCGGCTCCGGGGACCCGCCGAGAGCAAATGGCGGCCGGGGCCCGGCGGGGGGACCGGGGGCGGGGACCCCCCCGAGGGTTCGGGGACCCCTCCGAGGGCTCGGAGCCTTCCCCCGCCGCGGGCCGGGCCGGGGCTGCTGCTCGCCTGCCATCCCTGTCGGTGCGGCCAGGGCCGGCATCACCCGGTGCCAGGGGCGTCTGTCACAGCAGCGGGGGATGCTCCGCTGTGTTATTTTGCAAAATAAAAAGAGAACACTGTGTGTGTGTGTGTGTCCCCGCTGGAGGACTCGTTCTCATTGATTAAGGCCCCAGCAGGCTTAAAAATTAATAAAAAGCACCCTGGTGAACAGCAGGGCTGACAGTTCACCTCCTTCGGGGGTGAAGTAAGAAGCAAATCCTTCGTACGCAGTTCCCACCAAGTCCCATGTCAGTGCAATGGTCTCCACTGAAACACTACAAGTTAAAAAAGACCCTTTGTTAATCCAGACCTCCTGGGTATCTTCCAGGGTTTATCAGCAGGACAGCAGCAGCCGGCAAGATTGTCCGTGTGTCCAAGCGCCATCTGCTCCCAGCGGGGACAGCCTGGCGTCCGCACGTCCCACCTGGTGACGGGGCCGTTGTCGCGGGCAGAAAATGATGGGTACGGCTTTTGAAAGAAGGAGAGCGTGCAGCGCTGTGTCTGTCCGTCAGCCACCCCGGAGAAAAGGACGGGATGATGAGTTTCTACTCATCTAATTGATTATCGAGCCTGAAGATGAGAAGAATTTTTCCCATCTCTGGTCTCCTGTAGCCCTTGTGACTGTGAGGACCCAGGATAAAGAGCCTCAATTCCTGGACTGTCTGGGTCGAAGAAATACCTTAGTGACAAACCTAATGCTGTGATCTGTAAATTCACAGCAGCCTCTTCCTGAAAGAGGGGATTATTGTCTCCATTATTTGCTCTGCTCCTGCACAGAAAAGACACAGATGGAGAAGCAGGATTGGGGACAGGCATATAGAAAGATCAGAAAAGAAGCAAAAAGGTGTGGTGGACCTAGTAATGTGTTTTAGGAGAGCAGCTAAGCCTCCTGGGGGCCATGGCTGGGCAGAGCCATCCTGTTTGCTCAGCTCCTCTATATGTTCTGAGGCCCTTCCTGAATTCCATTAGGAGAGTCCAGACAGCTGAAGGTCAGGCCAGGCCTGACATTTTTTAGGGAAGACCCTTCACTTTCTCTGGTGTCTGTGCTTCCTCTGCGAGATGGACAGACGGACCAGGACAGTGACACCTTCCTGCACAGGGTGGAAAGACCCACGTACAGAAGACAGAGGTCTCAAAATCCCATATGAAGAGCAAATCAGAGCTCAACAGAGCCAGAAAAGCAGGTATTTCCCCCTCTCTAGTTAAAGCCTGATGAAACCGAGCACTGTATGTCTTCCTCCGTGCGTTAAAAGAAAGAAATCCATGAAAATGCATCCAAGACAAGGAAGAGAAGCAAAGAGAGGAGGCTGGGTCCCAAGCATTTCCGAGGTTTGAATCTGGCCCTTAAAAGTGTGAGGCATAAAGTTCTTCATCAATGCAATTCAAACACTCAAGCCACCGGGTCACAGAGACCCAAACAAGGTCGAGGTTTTGTCCTTCTAAGGGAAACGACATTTCAGCCACCCACCTCTCCCCCAGGACACATCAGGAACAAGGCAAAGAGACAACCAGCAGTTGTTACGGGTATAAACAGCAGCGAGGTAGCGCCAAAGGATGATAAATGCAGACTATGGAAAAATGATTATGAGCAGATAATGGGCAGCACAAAGGCTTTTTAAAAAGAGAAAGTGTTCCTGAAGACAGTTCCAAAAGAAAATCAATACAAATTCAGACCTATTAATGCATGATTATATTATCACCTTGAGCCTGCAGTCTACAGAGATATTGAGTGTGATTCACCCAGATGCCGTGCCCTACACCTGTACTGACTTCAGAAATATTTCCCTCTTCCCTATGACCTCATCTCCATCACAGATGCACTGCAGCAATTCGCTCGTGTTTTGGGCGCTGATGCTACAGGGAACCTCACGTCGTTCAGGACACTCTGGAAGGAGCTGCCTGCAGGATTAGGGTTCGTATCGTATGGCAGAAAAACGACGCGTCTTACAATTGACACACGTTCTGGTGACCTTGTTGTTTGAGATGTCTGGAAACACTGAGTAACTGTATGTGGTAATGAGGTTTCTTACCGTTCAGACTTCCCTTTGACAACACATTGATGCGAAATAAATAATTAACATCCCACTGCAAACTTTAAAAGAAACAAAATGTGATTCTTTTTTGTAATGGAATGTAGTTTTTATTAAAACTGCGATATCCAGCCCCCCAGGTTTTGGGTAGAAACCCATTAACACACACAAGGACTGTTTTCTACAACTCTGGTCCTTGGGCACAACATCTGGAGACATTTATTTCAAGCTGAGTTCTGCAAAGCAAAGGATCCGTCTCTATTTCTGTAGGCAGAGGACTGAAGCGCAATCTTGCAGACAACCCTTATGCTTTTGCCTAAACCCCAGCATCTCCCACTAGCGTATTGATTTGGGTTAGGTTTGTCTGTTTTGAACTGGCAGCGCTGGAAGCGCAGCCCAGCAGGGGGAGATCGCTCCCTCTGAAACGGGCTAAACCACACCGGCACACGCACCCGAAGCAGCAGCGAGCTGCCACGACCTAAAATCACCCTCCCAGCCCCCGGGGATGCTCCGGACCACCCCGCAGGGATGGAGACGGGAACGCTCCCCGGCTCCCACCCGCGGCGGAGCGGCCGATGCTCCCCCCGGGCAGCCTCACAAGCCGCCGGGCGCTTTCCCCGCTCCGTGCCGGGCCGGGCCGGCTGGCACAGCCCACACCGCCCTGCAGCCCCCGCTCCCCCGCCATCCCCTCGCCATCCCCCGCCTCACCTGCTCTGCAGCTCCGCTACCTCCCGTGCGCCCGGCCCGGCTCCCGGCCCCGCCGCGCCCGCTCCATCTTGCGCATCGCTTCTCCCTCCTTCCTCCTCCCGCCCGGCGGGGGCTGCGAAAACATCGGGGGGGTTGCAAACATCTCAGCGACCGCACAACGCATCACAGCGCCGGGCCCTCGCCCCCCTGCCCGGGCAGCATCCTCACGACACGCTGCCCCCCCCGCCCCAACCTTCATCCCCGTGTCCCCCGGCTATTGCATCACCCCAAAACCCCCGCGCCGAGGCCGGGCGGGGCCGGNCCCCTCCCCTCCCCTTCCCCGGCGTGCCGGCCGCCCCCATGGCCACCAAAATCGACAAGGAGGCGTGCAGGGAGGCGTACAACCTCGTCAGGGACGATGCCACCGAGGTGAACTGGTAGGTGGCCCCCGGCATCTCTCGGTGCTCCGTGATTCTCCTTCTCCCTTCCCCGCTCCCGAAAGGGTGACTTCTATAGACCTTATTCCCCTTCCCCCAAAATAATGTTATTTTACAGCATGCCCTTCCCCATCTCTTTTCCTTTCCCAAAGGGTGACGTTTAAATGTATTATTCGCCTTCCCTTTCCCCCATCCCAAAGGGTGACTTTCAAACGTGTCATTCCCCTTCTCTTTTCCCCTTCCCAAAGGGTGACTTTTAAGTACAACGGCTCTACAATCGTCCCTGGAGACCAAGGGGTAGACTATGAAACCTTTAAAAGGAAATGCACAGGTAAGCACCGTCCCCGTTGCTTTGGCACCTCGTCGTGTTTCTTGCTGCCCGGTGCGAGGGGAGAAAGGGTGGGAAGAAAACTCGGGTAACGTGGAGCTGGTGTTGCTGCTTCCCCTGCCCGCCCCGTCCTGCACGATCGGGTTTTCAGCCGCCAAGTCCATAGTCCGGCCGGTCCTTTGTCTCATCCTTAGACTTAAGGTCCTTTGGGCTTTTCCGCCCCCCCCCTCATTGCACAATTTTTCATTGCTTCTTGGGTATAAGCAGGATAAAACGCTTGATTTGCAACGGTCTCCTTGTTTAGCGTTGCTGAAGAGCATAAAAGACTCATTTTTTTGTGGCCGAAAAGATGCAGTCATACAGATCATTTTACAATTGAGTTCTTCTGAAAATTGTATTTATAGCGCTAAAGTAACTGCAGATTTTTTAAGAACATGAAACCTGAGAAGAGTGGTTATGCCGAATTGGCTGGAACAATACAGCACTGAAAACAATCGTATATGTGGCGTTGCACAACCGCAACAGTTGCGGCTCCGGTTTAAACGTGGCAGTTGATTGTTTAACTGTCGGTCGCAGGATATTAACAGGAGAAACAAAGCTGGGGGTAAATGAAAATAAACTGAGGAATATTTAACTTCACCTGATCTTAACTTTCGACGTGTTTTACAAAAGCGGGCTGTGATTTTTTTCAAAATAACTTCGAGGGGGGGAATCATTTAGCTTTTCCCCCGATCTAGGCTGCTTTTGAACAATGGCACCAAGTGACATGAGATATGAAGCACTTGTAATACTGGACTATGACCCTCCTCACTCACCTAGTTCCTCCACGGTCACACGCTACAGTTAACCTGTATTTTCAGAATTATGCGTCTGTACAGCGAAGGAATTGCACATTGGACAGTCTCTCCCTTCTTAAGGGGGGGCGAGTCCTGGAGGTGTCGTACCCACAGCTATTGAAACACCAGTGCTGGGCCAAATTGGGCTGTCAAGTCCTAGGGCTTGGCTCTATTTTACCGAGTTGTAGGGGAGGACTTCCAATTTACGTAAGGATGGGACTGGACTGATCGTTATCAGTCAATAAATATAGGAGAAAAATACATTTCAGTCCTTGGAAAGCAGCCATTAAATCAAGGTTTAGACTTCTCTGGTACGACATTTGCAGTGAGGTCTTACTAGGATTAATGCAGCTACTCATTTCCAGCTGTTCTTGAGACCTTTGCGGGGAAAATCCTCAAAACCGAAATGGATCCTTTTGTAGTTGATGTCAGATGAGCTGACATCCCTGTGCCACAAGAATTCCTTCCCACCCAGCTCTTCTTAATGGGCAACGTAAGGAAAAAAAGTAGTTCCCTGGCAGAGGTGGAAAGCCAGGGCTCAGCACTTCTGAAGTTCATGCCAGTGGTATCTAAAGGGTCAGGAGTTTTCTCGGGAGGTCAGCAGTTCCCTGTCCGAGTGCCATGTTCTCTGTCTCCTCGTGTGGCCAAGATAACCGAGCATCTCCAGACATCCGAGGTTTGCAGAGGAACCTTCCCCGTTTCTTTTCTCTCTTCTGTTTTTAAGGAGTCCTCTTACTTTGTCTGATTTTGAATGCTTTGTCAGGAGTGGCACCCTCTCAAGAACAGTTCCTTATCTTCTGTAGCAAAGGGAACACTTTTATCGAGTGGCTAAGCAGGCAGAGGGGCTTTGGCGAAAAGAGTCATCGTTGGGCTGGGTAGGGTGCGTGTGACAACTCTTGGAGGCACATATTGCACTTCGGAACATGGCCAGTTTTGTTTTCTTGCCACTGTTTGCATGTGCCCAACCCTTATTTATAAACAGGGTATTAAACAGACAGAGTTGAAGCAAACTTTGTTTTATACCAGCAAAGTGCCAAACCGGGCCCCATACTGAAACATTTTTTACAGCAAAAAGGAAATTTTGCATGGTTTAGGCTTAAGGGTGGTAAGGGAAGAGTTAAATAAAGGGCATCTGGGGGGTAGACTCTGGCCTATTGTTAGCCTTTAATGTGGAGCTAAATCCCTTATAGCTACTCAACCGCTCCCTTTCCCTCTTGCATCTCTCCCTCCTCCTTCCCACCACCCCATGGCTGCTCCTTTGCAGACCAGAGCCACTAGCTTCTCCCCAAACCCACCTCGGGAGCACAGTTGCTGGAGCCTCAAAGAACTACACAAATGCAGCTACAGGGTGCTCGGCCCAGTGCTGGAAAGGATCTTCGTCCACCCAAATTACGCTGCAGAAGTTGGGGAAGCAAGAGCTGCAGGTTGCGGGGCCTCCATCTGTGCAGCAAGCCTTCGATGGCCCAGTAGACTTAGTCAGAAAATGATGCTCGTGCCAGCAGTGAAGTTAGAGCCTTCCTCCCCATCTGGAGGAAAGGTGCCAAATGTTACTATGAAGCAGAGCTGGTTGGAATATTTCTACTGAAAGTCAGCAAAAAAGGGTAGGAAGGGATGGGAAGAGCTGCTAAATATTATTTCTTCCTATTGCTGCATCTCTTCCTGGGTCACGCTCCATCTTATTCTACATTTTGCTGGAGGGGAGAAAAGCTGCTATCAATGCAAACAGCTTTGGAAAATGTGATGAAAAGATTAAAAAAAAAAACCAGCATCAGAATAAACTTCCTTCCTTGTTTCTAATTCCTGTTTTGTGAAAAACGCTGCCCTGAAAGCCACAAAGCGCTGCAGCTGCCTCTGGTAGGAGCTGAGCGTAATTTGGTGCTTGAGGGTGAGAGCAGGAGCTGGAACTGAAAACCTCAGCGCGCAAAGCGTCCCCGGGCCCCTCTGTCACAGCTCGCTCTGTTCTGCTTCCTCCACCATCTATTTCAGTGCCGCTCTGAGTGGCAAACATCTGTGTCCCCCGCTTTCTTTAATAACCATGCTTCTAAAAAGCACCTTCGGCGTGCGGTACATATTGCTTCACCCCAGGGCATTAAATTACAGAGCAGGCAGTGTCAGTGTGTGCTAATTCATGTGGCTCTCAGACCAAGAAGGTCTTTTGTACCAGTCTGGAGACATTAGCCTGTGGTGGATATCCTGCCTTGTGCAAGGACCAAGCTTAGGAAAGGCTGGAGGGGGGTTGCTGGCAGCAGGGTTGTGGTTTTGCTTTTTCTTCCCCCCATAAATAACCCTTTTCATGCAGCCCATGGCCCAACCCATTACTGATCCTGCAAACCTCCTCGGGGAGCGAGAGTGGTTGAGGACAAAGGGAAAACCGAGAAACTAAAAATTGCTTCTTTTAATGGAAGTAGCAGTTTAAAAAGACCATGTAGGAAAGCGGCTTGCTGCAAACCTCCCGTAAGGCTCTGTGGGTGCTGGTGGAGGGACGGGGACAGACGGAGCTGCTGAGCGGGTTTCGTTATTCTCGCTGCTCTGCTCTCAGCTATACATTGCACGTCAGACCTTCATATCAGATCTTGGGGTGGAGGTGTTTTCTTCCTAACGCTCTGTACTAAGCTTTGTGGACTGGCAGAAAAGTTGAAGGAGCTGTATAATCGGTCGCCCTTTCCCCATCCCACTGCTCGGGGACAGCAGTTGCCGCCGTTAAAGGAAGAAAACATGGTAAGAAAAGCTCCTTCGGTGCCCTTTTGTTCAGGGTCCCAGGATTATGCCGCTAACACAGCCTGAACCCTGGACTTTGCGTATCAGTCTCTGTCAAGGTCTGTGCGGGGCACAGGACGACTCAGACACTTTGGCTGGGGTACCAGGCACTGTCTGTCTCATGGAGGAGCCTTCTCTGTCCTCCACAGCCCAGCCCCAGATGTGTGAACGGCTCCGCCAGCCGATCCCAAAGTCAAGTCCAGGAGGTTGGTTTATTGATAAAGTCCGTATATGATCAGGAGGGGGCCGGTGGTGGCACCTTTCTCTTGCAGTCCTGCTAATGGCCCATGTTTGTGACTGTATTGGCCTTTGTCTGACTCAGTGAGTCTGGAGAGCAAAGTTGAGGACAATAATTGTGTCAGAGCCGTTAAACAGGCAGTGTAGACACCCCGTGCCTTCTGGTGAAGGACTGTTTTGGTTGGGCTTAGCAGCACAGATTACCTCTGCATTAAACAAGGACTTAATTCAAGGCTTTTGATCCATTTTACTTCACAGTTACAGCTCTTGCCTCTGCAGATGGCATGGATCCAGACCTAGCATTAATTTGGTGTTTGGTAGTACGTGCCATCAGTACACTTAAAAAAACAAACAGCTGAGCTGGTGGATTTGAAGCCAGAAACACAGATAAAGAGTTGAAGGTTATTGTACGGAAGGATGTGAAGGCTCTTGAGTTTGTTTTATCGTTGCTTTTCATTTCAAAGTCTCCTAACTGGGCTGGTGATGCTGTTGCTGAGGAGAGCAGAATGTCATACAGCTGAGATACCCAACTAAAAGTTTGGTCCAAAACATCCGCTTAAGCTTTAGTGTGTGTCAGTAATACCCCACTGCACTGGCCAGCTTGCCTCAGTTTCTGTATTAGGAAGCAGCAGAGCATTGTATGGTCTGTCTGTGGTTTACTTCATTTTTTTTTAAAGTGTGTATTCTGCCATTTAGTAACGGCGAGGCTGGAAGACTCTGTTTTCCCCCCATGCCACATGTGAACAGTTGTTTTTCAATGCATCCCTGACAAAAGAAATAATGAGCCTTTTATTTGGAAAGCCCCAGTCCAGCTAAATAATTGCAACGACAGCATGAAATGGGATAGTTATTCATGTGTCTGAAAGGATCAAACCAAAACCACACTGTGCATTCAGCACGAGGAAGAACTGAAAATCTTTGGTCGGAAATAAACACCCTATAAAATAACTTCTGGTTGGCATAAAATATTAGGAAGAAAATAAAAATGGAATCGGCTCCTAATACAAATGCAAGCTCTTTTGGGCTTAGGACAAATGTCCTATAAAGCCTGTCCTGCATATAAAATTTAGGAGCTAAGAGTTGAGAGATCACCAAGATTACATTGGCACCTTAGGTTGTAGGAAAGATTTGTAAAAATACACGAGGACATATAATGAGATAGGTGCTTATCTGCATTTGGCTACATCTTAAGTTGCTAAAATGGGCTTTGTAAATCAATCTCCTACTGCTTTTGTTTTTCCTCTTTAATGCTGGTCTTGCCTGCTTTCCCTGAAGATCTATTAAAGGCAGACCTGGGGCCATGGGTGCTTTGTGGGAGCTTGACGTTGTCTTTGAGCGTTTCCCTCCCCGCTCGCTGTGATCCTCGTGCTCTGGGGGGGAATTCAGCCGAAGTGGTTACGGTCCCAAGGTCACACATTTTGTATTTCTCTTAGCTGACTCCCTGAGCACGTCTGCATGCTCTTTAACAGGGTCAAAGAGGGGAAAAAACAGCCTAGAAGAGGTAGGGAAGGTTTTCTGTCTGCACTTCTAGCCATGTGAATGCAGGGGTGACTGAAGAGGTGGAAAATGGACAAATTAATCAAAAATGAATCCAATTGAAACAAACAAATCCTTCATGAAACCTGTCATGCGCTGTCAGTAATTCATTGTTGGGGAGCACACAACTGCAGATCTTTCCATCAGCTGCCTTGATATAGGTGACCTTACCTGAGCAGGCAGGTGAGCGGTGGCCTCACCTCGGCACATCCCTGGCTTGGCTGTTCAGAGCCCTAAGACTCAGAACCGTGAAGCTCTTGACCGTGTATTTCTTTCCTGCGGCTCTTATCTTTTCCTGATGAGTCAGTCCGCTTTAATCTAATGGGGAATAAAACAGTACAGCTGAACTAAAGGGTTTGAGTGGATGAAAAAGAGGAGAATACCGTGAAGGAAATCTCTGCAGCTTGGCATCGAGCTTTGTTGACAGCCAAGAGCAGCTTAGTTGGTATATTTGGAAAATCTTGCCTATTGATAAGTAAAGGGTTTGGAGAAAAATACTAAGTGATGCTCATTAAGGCATTCACCGTACTTGCCGTTGTTTGTATAGCCCTATTGTTCTGCTCTACAACCATAATTAAAGGAGTAGTAATACTAGCAGGAATTAACGTTTTTAATTCCTGCTGTTTGTAGCTTGTGAGAGCTTCTCAAATAAAGCTGCTATTTCCGTTCTACCCAGATCTATTATTTGCTTCTCTCTGCCCTGAAATTCATGGCTTAGTGACTAGGAAGGTGGTTGCATAGAACTGGGCAGGATTTCCTCTCCCAGAGGAAATCTACTGTCTCACTAGGATTTATTAGGCTCTCCCACACACCCAGCAGTTCCTAAAACCACCCAGAGTGGTTTTGTGTGAAAAGGGGGGTGTATGAGGTGGTGGATATGAATGCCCTGAGATTTCTAGGGGACTTGGCACCGACGACTTTCAGCGCAGCGAGGTGATCTGGTAGCATAGAACCGATTAACCGTGAAAAGAGGAAATCTGGGAGCATAAAAGCACTTGTGCTTTGATCCCGTTATCGCTCTGCACATGCTTCAGACTAATTGTGAAACTCAACCGCTTCTGCTCGGGGATTTTGACCTGCAGTTGGAGAGGCCCATACCCAGGCTGAAGTGGTGCTAAGAATCTCCACATCTGGCCCCGTTGCCCTTTCAGGCAAAGAGACACATTGATTGCTCCAGTTCGCATTGCCTCTTGGTTTCATGTGCAGCTGCTGAAACGCTCCTCAGCTGCTGCGATTCGCAGGCTGGCAGGTCAAGTTAAAACATCACATATCGGTGGTTTATATTAAAGACGCTGGGCTGAAAAGTGGCAGCTGCAGAGCCTGTTCTGCCTCCTGTGGGGATACAACCCCATGGGGAGGCGGGAGGAGAAGGCGCCCAGCTCGGCTCTGACCATTCCAGCCCCCACAGATCAACCCGCCCCAGGTAAAACGTGCCCGAGACGTGACTCAGGGCTCCACATCTCACCTCCGCTGCTCGTTAAACTTATTGAGAATTAACACGATGAGGTAAGAGTTGCTCATAGTCACTATGAGGTGATCTAACAGATGAAAGCCCACGTGGAATTGCTGCATGTTGTGCCACTGATCCAGCTGCCCTCAGACAGAAAGCACTCCAGCTCCGCTGTGAAGGAGCAAATCCTGAGCTGTGGGTTCGTGTCAAATTGAAGTTCATGCTGACAGATAAATTCCTTCAGCTTCCTTTTACCCTGCTGTGAAAAAGCACTGCTTTCTCACGTTCGTTGTGGTTTTGCATTCTCTTTTTAATAAAGGGGTGTGTTCCAAGCAGTCTTCAGGATCTGTAACAGCCTTTGGTAGAAGGGGCAGGGATGAAAAACCTTCGTGCTTGGGGTGGAAAGTGACGGGTCCATGGGAAGGGCTATGACATGGTTACAATACCGTAGGGGCCAGGACTCGATGACATTAAAGTGCCTTCCAGCCCTGTGTTCCCATAGGAACCACAGTACAATTCCTAGCAGAGCGATTTTTTTTTTCATAGACCTGTTAATAGTAACGTTAGGGGATTTACTGTCTCTCTTCACCTTGGGTATTTCCTGGCTGTCGGTTCATTTATGGTTCTAATCAATCTTGGGAAGAGGATTTACTGTCAGAAACAGGAGTCTCTGTGTGTTTCTTGGACTTGCCAGTAACAGGGTATCTGAGAGAGAAGTTTGCTTTGCCTGAACTGTCGATACACGACTCTTACTCTCCTTCCAAAGATCCACCTGGATTTTTCCTTTGAATAAGATCTCTCTTTCTCTTTGATTTTGAAATCTTCAGAGGAGTTTGTTTTAAACACTGTGCTGGCTCACACACACCCCTACATGTATTTTCCAGTTTTCCCCAGTAGTCCTCTATCAGTAGCAAAAAAAGTACATAGAGAACAAAATAAGGAGAGCATACGTGGCCTTTTCTCAGACTTAAAAAGTCCTATATTTTATCAAGGGGAAGCTGTCTTTACTCACATCTTGGCAAAACGCAGTATTGAAGACGCTCTGAGATCTGTCAGCTTTCAGAGAACATCCCACTTTTTTTTGCATGGATTTCTAGCAGTTTATTTTCTGGGGATGAACAATTTTGAGCTGTTCTCCCCTACCCCCAGAGCTCCTGGGGCTGTCCTGACCGTTCCTGGAACAGCTGGAATGGATCCAAAGGTGCGGATGTTGGCAAACATTACGACACCTGGAGCCTTCGTTTTCACCTGGCCATAGCCAAGACAGCAAATAACTATAAAGCATGTTGAACTGGTCACAACAAGTGTAACCAGGATTAACACGATTCTGTTCAAACAGCAAGTTTGTTCTCCTACTCTGAGTCATCTAATTTCATTTACAAGGTCTGGAGTGACCTCGAACAGATGCAGTAGCTATGATTAGGTATATTCCACGATTGCACAACTGTCCATCTGCTCCGCTTTTCTGCACGATCCTGGTGGAAGGTTCCAGCACCGTGTGTGTCACCCAGGCTGGGGACAGGAGGAGATGGTGTCACACGCTTTCTAAGTGCCTCTGATCATGAAGGTGTCCAACTACCTCTGTTGATGAGTCACCCTGCAAAGGACTCTTCGAGACAAGGAGTTTATAAGGTTTCCACACATATGACCAGACTAAATAACCCTTGTCTGGCATGATATAGCAGAAACCAGCTGTGAAACAAAGATGGGAACAGGTCTAAAATCCAAAGCCTTTCTCTACAAGGCTTCAGAAGGAGTAGAAAAACACATCTGGGGAAGTAATTGCAATTTTGTATTTTGCTTCTTCTTCTATCCTCCTTATAAACTCATAGTACAACTGAGCCAGAAACGTTGCTGCAGAGAAGGAAAGGATCAGATTTGCACAATGGCCGGTTTCTGGCATGTGTTATAATATGTGACCCTAATCCTGCTATCCTGTAAGAAAGAGATGCTGAGAAATCACTTTCTTCCCTTCTTGAGCAGTGACCTACAGATGAATATCTGGCTGAACGTGTAACTGGGGTTAGCCCTGTGCTCTTGAGCTGCCTGTTGATTGTCTTTTATCCCTTTCCAAGGTCACTAATGTGGGGTGGGGTGGCCAGCACAGCCAGTTTTCCCCCAGTAACTCAGAGCACCCCAGCAAAACACAGACCTGACCCTGGCACAGCGCACCCTGCAAGCAAAGGGTGTACGAGCAGAGCCCCGTAATTGCCCTTTTAATCCTGAGTGATAGTATTGTAGCACAGGATCAGTGCCTTGGCTTAGTCTTTGAGAGCAATAGTCTCACCTGGAAAACAGCAAGACAGGGATGTTTCTAGTTTTAATCATTCTGTTCTTTTTGCTTTGTCTCCGCAGACGATGTTCGATTGTTTGGCTTTGTCCGATTCACCACCGGTGATGCCATGAGCAAGCGAGTCAAGTTTGCCCTCATCACTTGGATCGGAGAGGATGTCAGCGGCCTGCAGAGAGCCAAAACTGGGACCGACAAGACTCTGGTCAAAGAAGTAGTACAGGTAACCTCCTCCTTCTGCTCCTAACCACCAGTTCTCATCGCTTTTCGCTCTACAGACACCAGCGGGAGGGGAGGGAGGGGGAAGGATTGGATCATACTTCAACTTAGTAGTTAATCCCTTAAAAAGAAGACGGTTTCCTATTGCCTGTTTTCTTACTAGGAAGACTTAACATTTGCTCTTTCAGCGCTCAGGCATAAAGAAGCACCTCTGAGCTTAAGGCTGTCTTAACTATTTCATGAGGAGGGAACATATGCACTCCCCTCCTTGTCACCATTAAGATGTTTCCCATCTCTTTCCTTGATATGGAAATAACATAAAACTGAATGGCAGAGAACAAGGCAGTATTAAGTTAAGCAGGTCAAATCAAACAGAAAAACCCACACCCTTGTTTAAACTTCTCTTGAGGCTCTTTGTCTCTGCACAATGAATTCGTGGACCTAATCAACTCAAGTCTGAAGTCCCTATCACTACCAATTAACCAACAGCTCTTAATAGGTAACTAGATTTGAACGGTCTTCTGTTTGGCTTTGGGCGTATCAGGGAAAAAGGGAAATGCGCTTGGAACACACCTTGGAAGGGCTTCACCTGAATTTGTCTGCCCAGCTGAGCTTATCAGTTAACTCTGTCGGGTCCTTGACGTTCGGAGCCGGACTCACCCTCTTGGGCTCGAGGCTCAGTCCAAGTGAGTGAAAACAGCAGAAACCATGAGAGAAGCGAATTGTGGAAGGCTGTGAAGAACTGCTGCCGCAAAGCTGGCTCTAACAGGGAAGATGCTCACGTTTAGCGTGTTTCCTCTGAAGTATTTCACAGAAGATCAACTCTTTCAGCTAAACCTAAGGCCAGCTCTTCACTGCCTGAGAAATGGTCTTTCTTGTGCCCTCAGAGAACACGCTGACCATTGAAATAATCTCCCTTAATAGCTGTATTCTTGCCTGTGCGAGGAAATCTCCCAATTGGACAATGCGAAGGATGAGAATGAGGTCCCCCTCAATTCATTAGTAGTTTGTATGATGCAGAAGATTATATTTAGATAAGAAGCACAGAGAATATAATAGATTCATATCCTTCCAGAAGATAAGCACTGGTGCTGAATGTTTCAAAATGACAGCTACGCAGAGGGGTCCATTCTGAAAAGAAACTTCCATAATGACACCTGAGAGATAGGAAAGCAAATCTCTGCTCATGTGAAGCACCAAAATTGTGTAATTGTAGCTGAAGATGAAATTATAGAGTACTAATGAATGAGTCATATAAGAGTCACTAAGCCCAAGATTTAAAAAAAAAATATGTGCAGACAATTTATTCCTGTTGAGTTGAATAGCATTCCTGAATGCTCTTCTGAGATCTGTCCCTCAGGTCTGTTACATATAATTTGCAATTTCACTTGTTTCATCTTTGATTAGTAGTCTGTATGAGTTAATAATCTGGTGGAACATTAACCATTCTTGGCTGTTATGTAGAAGCTTTCATATTCCAATCAATCTGTACTAAAACATGAAAACAATACAACTCGTGCTTAATACAGTTCTAGTGAGCAACCATGTCTATAACCCACTCCAAAGCATTTCTGAACGTAATGTCAATGTGGTCTCATTTTTGTAAGAAATTATCTTGACAACTATTTTAAACAGTTGTAGATATGCAACTGAATCCCTCTGAGTGGAGCAGGATAAAAGCAGAACTATTTTCTTGGTTTTACGCGTGTAACCTTGCAGATAATCTGTCAAAACAAAAGAGGACGAGAAATTCCAACTGAAATTTAGTGGAGGGAATTTATCCCAGAGCTATTTTGCTCTTACTAATTCTCTTGACCTTCAAGTACATTCCCAGTCACCCCACTGCTTCTGATTTTTACAGAGATTATTTGAGACGTTAGTTCTACATAGAAAAATACAGTTGGTTGGTTGCTGTAATGATAAACTACAAATCTGACTCAGAGTTTGTTCATCACTTGGAATGAGGAGTACTCTAGAGTGGGAATTTTTTTCTTTATCGACGAGAATCAGGGCTATTGATGCAGTTTGGCTCTGCAGTTTTAGTTGCGTGCATGGCCCACAGGCCCAACTTACTCTGCGCGACATGGATCTCCTTCCGAGTAAGTGCGGCACAAAGAGGCTTTTTGTACAGCAGATTCCAGCCTTGATCTATCGAATCGATTGGTTGGGATTCCAGAACAACAGCTCTTCAGTCTGAGAAGCCCTCAGTAAAACTCAAAGGGCGCTCGCTATCTTGTCATATTTGCAAAAGCCAACTGTGGTTCTTTATTGAAGACCAAAGCTCCAGTGTGAGGGGAGACTCGCTTTATATTCTCTGCTATGTTGTAGATGCATTGACGAGCTATGGTTCAGCTCTGCTCAACACTGAACAAATGCCAATAAACACCGTTCTTCCACTGAGACACTCAAAGTGAAAGACAGCCAGCTTGAATACCTCCTAGCAAGCAAAACCCACCACGTTGCATCTGCACAATAAAGAGTGTTCACACATGATTATTAACGGTCTCCTAGAAGCACCTGTTGTAAGGAAAACGTAAGGGATATTAACTGTTGAAGAGTACATTGGGGGCTTGTGAACAATGGGATGGAATATTATAAAGCAAGGAGAGGAACTGCGTTGCCCTCACTTTTGTATTCCTCCCTTGGAAGGGGGAGCAGGTGCTGGGAAATCTATAGGGAGGTGGCTTGGGAAGCAATGCTCACAGTCCATGGGGGAGGTTGCCAGAAAATCTCTCCAGAAGAAAGGACAATTGTTTTTTAGCTCTACTAACTGTAAAATCACAGGGATGGATCTCATCTGGTGCAAATGGCCATAATTCTCCTAATTCGTACTACCTGAGAATCAGGTCTAGCTTATTTAGGACTATCCTTATTACCTCTTTAACGTTGTTGGAAAATTGGTTTTGCGTTTATTGTATTTATTTTGGGTTGTAGAAAAACGCATTTTTGCATTTAAGGAACATTCAGTGGCTTTTTCTCACCCCCATTTATTTTCAATTCTTTCCTCTTCAGCTCAGCTGGAAGTCAAGCCTGTGAGCCAAGTAGTTCAGCAGAGAGCAGGGTAGAAGTGAGGCCAGGATGGGGAATAGTACAGTCTAAACCTAGGCCTAGAATGATCTAAACTTAACAGCCGAGGAAGCTGATGAAACCGTAAGCCAGGATGACTCAAACTACAAGGCTGCACCTACTTTGCCATCAGCAGTAGCGTGTCTTGTCTTGTGCACAGGGGTGAGCTGCAGATGCTCAGGGAGCCACGCGTGCGGCAAACCCCGCAGCATTTGTCCCCTCTGCACCCCTGCAGTTCCATCGCTGTAGATACCCTGTTTCCCCGAAAATAAGACCTACTCCAAAAATAAGCTCTAGTTAGAGTTCGTTAAAAAAGTCAATTTAATTAGTATCCAGGCAGCTAAATATGTAAAAAAGCAAGCATCTTTTGGAGCAAAAATTAATATAAGACCCTGTCTTATTTTGGGGGAAACAAGTTACCATGTGAATGGAAAGACTTTATGTATATTTTCTACTCGTCTGCAAAGGAGATCATCCAAAGCTGGTCTTAAATTCATGTTTTATGCCCCTGGCAGCAAGGATAGTTCTGCCTTTTACCTCCTTTCTATGCACAAGTTGTGGCTCATTCAGCGTTAGTCCGAATCCATCCAGGAGACTCTCTCTGTTCTGAGGGCTGGGGTTTTTTTGACGTCCTTTATTCCACAGGCCCAGAAGAAACAGGTCAGTCAGCTAAAGCCCAGAAATCGAGCCTATTGTAAGCTGCTGTAAGGAACGGCTGCCAGCATGAGGTTCGGTTCAGCCATAAAATGTTCCTGCAAGGTGAGACCTGGCAAGTCCAGGAGCGTCAGGCCTTCCAGTGAACAACCCCAATTAGTTTTTGCAGAGGCAGAGGGATGATGGTGCTTTTCTTCAAGTAAGGACAAGCCCAGGCACAAGGGGGTTGGGGCTGGGAGTGGCAACCGGTGTAAAAAGGGGTCTGGTTTTGATGTAAATGCTGAAGAACTGGAAACAGGACTTGGTTTCCCTCTGAGCGCTGCCTCCTTTCTGTGAACTCGTTGCCCTTCACGGCTGCGTTTCCTACCGGGAGATTTTAACCCTTCATTGGGCAGCGTGAAGGTCTTTTTGCTGATGGGACTGAATTCCCCTGCAATGGCTGTCTCAGCAAATGGATCGCCAGACCTTTGCCAGTTTGTCTTATTTTCCAGGAATTTTGACTCTTCACTCCTGCCCCCACAAAGTCATGTGCTCTATTATTTGCCTAAATCATATTCAGGGTGAAACAGCTCTGTTTCTGTGAGCAAATATTCGTGGCATTTTATTCATTATTATTTTTGGTGAGGAATTTGCCCGACTTTAGTGATGTCAACAAGTTTACGGAGTCCCTGCTTTGGAGCTCATGGTCAGATCTCTTTTGTTCGCCTTTTTCTTTTCTGTTGGGTTCCTCACTGAACTGAAGCTGCTGTCTCAGGAGGGACGACCCACTGACGTGGTTACGGTCCCTGGTTTCGGGACAGATACAACACTTATAATATCGTGTATGTGCATTAATTTCTCACGTTAGTACAGTGGCCTAAACAAAAGATGGCTTAATAACTTTGTTAGAGGCACTTAGAAAATCAAACTCGTATGGTAACAGCTGTATCGTGGCTTTGAGACAGGCTTTCTCAGGAGCGTGGGTGACATACTGCTGGGAAGGCAAACAGAATTGTGGTTTTTGACTGTTTTTCCTATTCTGGTTTACTGTAATGACCATACCAAATGGATACGGATTTACAAGAACTCCTAGTCTAGAGAAAGCTGTAACTTTGTTAAGCAACTGCTTCGGGCTGGGATAAGCAGCCTCTCATCACCCCACATCTGCCACCCAGCCCTGTGACTCCTCCAGTGGGATGGAGCACGGATAGGAAGAATTTGCAGCTCAGCTGAAATGCAGTTCCCGTCGCTGGGAGATGCGTTTGCCAGAGGTTTGCGCTGGCTTCTCCCAGCGGCTGGAACTGGTCCGTGTCAAAATTGGCAAGGAGTAAATGTGCAGAGAGGGGTTTTGCTGATGGCTCAGACTCTGAGGGCTGATCACAGGACCGGGTTTGCTGCAGCCACAGGACGTGTCCTTTCTTCTCCATGACCCCGGGGCTGGGACTCATGCAGTGCTGCAAAGCTAACATGGGAGATGTCATCTCCTCTGTACTGCGTCTGCGCTGGAAATAAGATGAGCATGGATGGGAGCAGTGACATCGGGCCCAGTGGAAATGAGGATTCTGAACAACAGAGGCTGCTGCAAGTCCCCATGTAAATAAAAACAGCAAGAAGCTGCTCAACTACCTGGCACTGTTCCTACCTGCTAAGAACCCAAGTGTCTGTAGACGATACAAGGATTTTTCTTCTGGCTTCAGGCCTACCCATGCAGGGATTTATACCGGCCTCTGCAGACCTCTTTGGTACAGTATCTGCACCAGACAGATTTTCCCTTGGCCAGCTTAGGGAAATTTTATGGCCCCATATGCTAAACATTCAGGGCCAGAGAAAATCTATTCCACCTTTTCTTATTTTTTCCCCCCATAAAGTTGTCCGGAAGAGAAACGCTGGGCTGAGCTTGCTGGACAAATTTCATGCTTCCCTGGGTGAGATGCGGGCTCACTTTTTGCAACCTGACCTGCACGGCTGGAGCCCTTTCCCTCTGTAGTGTCACATGGAGGTTGACACAGGGGAACCGGATTGCAAAATTGTGACCCTCTGCCACTCCTGCACAAAGTGAACCATGTACTAGACAGGTGTATTGAAGAGCCATGAGTAAACCTGACTTTTTACATGGTCCATGATTTGAGAGACAAAGCAAAGAGACTCCGGGCACTTGCATCGTGAGAATGAGAGAGATAAAAGGCATCATTGTTTTTGTAATCTGTAGGCTGCTGGTGACTCTGGGGTGAATACAAAGGCTAGAATTCACTCACAGGGGGAGGAGAAGAGCAAGGGAAGTGGAGGATGTAAAATGAAGATGTATGTCAGCAAAGAGAGGGCCCAAGCATCAGAGCTACGCACTGTGCCTTAGGCGGCTGTAACATCTGTGATTCTCTTGAAAGGCATTAGATATATTAGATATGGGTATGTGTGCGAAGAGAAAGAAGGGACTGCCCCCACCCTAATCTTTTAGGGACAGGAAGAAAATCTGGTGGCAGAGCAGAAATCTGGCTGTAGGCATTGCTGTTAGCTGCTTGAAGCTAGGTTTTTTCCTGGTGCTTTGCCGGAGCCGGTTCGCTATGATCGGTTATTTATAATTGCAGATGACAGTCACGCCAAATAAGGATCATTGCCTGGTCTAGCTAACATCAGACCCAATTAAATCAGTTGGGAGCAGTTTTACATTCTGGCAGTTTCAGTGGGGACAAAAAAAGAGTGAACTCTGGATAAAATGGCCCTTGGCTGGAAAGTGCTGCTGTTGATCACAGGTGCCCAATCTCCTGATCTGAGAGCCAGAGTCCCTTCTGTTTCCCTGCCCTGATGACACAGGAAGCAGTTCCAACTGTCTCTAAAATACTTCTATGCCTCCCTGATTTGCACGCTGAACAAAAAACCCCAAAGACCTCAAACAGTGAATTTTGAGTGATGAGGCTGAAAAAGGGTCAAGCAGGATATGGAAATCTGGAGTTCCACGCAGCAAACTCACCCGAAGCATCTTCTCCCCTTGGGGCCAGGCTTGATGAGACATCGTGGTGGGTGCAAAGAACCAGAACCCTGACAGCACCTGCCAGCAGAAAGGAATAAAGCAAAGAGTTATTATTAGCAGTGACCCAGATTGCACTCCGAGGGTACAAATCTGGCACAAGAGGTGGCCTCGGTCAGCTAAGAGGATATTTAAGAGTGGCTGGGAATACAACCCATCTGGCCACTGCTGGGGGGAGATTGTTCCAACCTTGCAAGGTGTCTCAGTAGCATTGACATGAAACAGGGGCTGGTACCCACAGATCATAACCCAGGAATCTCCTGGGTAACTATCTAGTTGTGAAGACATTTGAGAAATTGTAATAACTTTGCGCTACATATGATTTAGTTTCCCTCTGTTCATGCGTGAGTGCATTTGCAGTTTTAATTTTGGAATCAGCTGGATTCTGCAGAGCGGGTGTTGAAGGAAACCCTCCTGGCATTTATAAAACACACACATTTTTCATGGAATCGCTCTCAGAAATGATTTTATGGGCCTGCCTCGGTTCACACTAAAGTCAGGGCAAAGACTAACTCTGAAGTTGCGTAGTCCTGGATCATCTGCTTCCTGAGTTGAGGCAAAATTGTTAAACCTGTTAGCACACAGAAAATAAACTGAAAAGGCTCAGCTCCAAAGTCACGTAGGTAGCACACCTCAGTGAGCGTCAAATACTTGAAAACCATCTGTTTGGTCTTCACAAGAGCTGAGCTTTGCAGAGATCTCACACAGATCTGGAAGTAGGACACTTGTGAGCATGACCCAATCTGATGGCTTGGGCACTTTGCCTCTTCATTTCCCATCTTTAAAAAAGGATTATTTTTTTTTTTTGCTCTAAATAAACAGTTTCTTTCCCATTTTCCCTGAACTCTCATAGCTGAGTGCCTGTAATGTCTGCATGGCCTCACAGCAGAAAAGCCGACCATTGAAGTGTGGAGCAAAATGCTGCTATTTCTTAGGACTTTGTCTAATTGCTGATAAACTAAAGCAGAGCAGACAAGGACTTCTCATAGCTGCTAAAAGCTTTTTATTTTCTTTTTTTTCTTCCCTCTCTAAGCAACTCTTGGGTAGGGAGGATTTCCTACAGTGTGAAACAGGATCAGCCGCAGCCTGGGCGACTGGCGTGGGGGATGGAGCTGGTTTGCTCTCCCATTTATTTCTGCCACCGCATGAAAGAGGCGCTGAGGCTCTTTCAAGCTGAATCCTTCTCCACCCCCTCCTTTACCCGACTCGGATCCCAAACCGAGACCCTTGAGACGCTGCCAAATCAAGAGCTCTCCCATGGCTTAGAGTCTGAAACCAGTTAGAACTCCCCGGCTGTGCTGGAGCTGGGGAGATCTGGACAAGATGATGGATTCTCTCTCACAGCATCACCTCATTCTCCCAGGCAGCTCCATCACTTTGTGGGGTGTTTGCTGCCCAGGGAGCTGGGCATTATAGATTTCTCGAGACATTGCAGCAGGACTGCTGGGATTTCAATGTATTTTTTTGGCCCTGGCCCCGCAGAGTGCAATGGCTTCTCTTGGCTTTTCACGCCTAAAACTCTCTGTGGGGTGGGGAAGGGAAAGGCACAGGCAGCATCTTCAGTTGTGGTCAGGAAGAGAAGGGAAACACTAAAGCGAGAAGCAAATGCGCGTATTTGCTGAAACGCCTGTGCGCACACACTCGTGCCACTCTTGCCAGGAGGGACAAATCCCTGGTGTAGCGCCACTGCTGTGACAAGTGCCCTGAAGGCACCGCGGGATCCCAGCCACAGCGAGCTGTTCCCAGCAAGGTTTGCTCTGCTCACAGCCTCACACTTGCTGCCAAGCACCTGCCCGGCTCCCGTGAGTTGCAAAGCGCATTGGAGCAGCCAGAGAGCTGCCCTGCAGTCCACCAGTGCGGTAACAAAGCGCGTTCTCAAAGGTCACTTCGGATCATTAGACCACGGAGCATACTCAAGCCTATTAACAACACCAGCAGCCTGCCTTTTACGCTATCTTTGTTTTGGCCTTGACGAGATAGTTGAGAGGAGGATGTAGATTTGCTCCTTGTACCATCTGCGTGTTGTTCAGTCTTGAATTGAAGCATCCTCCCATCAGCTGCGGCATAGGGGTGATGATCTTGTTTTGGGAAAAGGGCTCCTGAACAGGGCCAGGGCACAGACAGGATTAGAAGATTGTTCTGAGGGTCTGTGGCAGTTAGAAGGTCAACAATTTGGGGCTTTTTAGTTTTCATTACTACTTAGGAAACTTGGCCTAACCTGGCCCGGGCATTCATCGCTAGAAAAAGTTGTTGTATAGGGCAAGATTGGGTCTTGCAGCTGGTGGCAGTAGAAGAAGAAACATAAACATAAAATTCCTCCACATTAAGTCCCAGATTTTGCCATCACTAGTTTTGTGTCTCATCCACAGCTTTCTACTTATCAACAGCAGGTAAAGGTACACAGCTCATACAGCCATGGAAGCTGGCTAACACTTCTTTATTCAGGTACTTGGACAAGTATCCCCTTTTTTAACAGGCTTTTTCTTTTATCTCTTGCAGAACTTTGCCAAAGAATTTGTGATTAGTGACCACAAAGAGCTGGATGAGGATTACATCAAGAACGAGCTGAAGAAAGCAGGGGGGGCTAATTATGATGCACAGACTGAGTAAACGCACGAACCTCCTGGCACCATCACCTGGATCTCAAAGGGAGGGGAAAGGCACAACAAATAACCCAACTGAGAGATGAGGCAACTGGAATCCCCAGCGTTCTGTGTGTGCACCTAAGAACTCCCTTCCTCTGCACACAGTGGACTTTTATTTTCCATTCCATCTCATGAAATGTCCCTCTCTGGGCTTCTTTTTTCTTTCCCCCCCCACCCCTCATTTTTTTACTCATAACTCTGTGTTCTCACATCTGTGCAATTTAGGTTTGGCTCTGCTTTGATCCTATTCAGCATCGTGTTTCTAGAGGCTTGCCATTGTGTCCTTCTTCATTTGCCTGCATGTCTGTGTGTTTTAGTTGGGCTCAACCTGGTCTCTGAAGGGAGAAAGATTTGAGGGAGTTCTGAACATTGATTCTTATTATTTTTTTTAATTTGTTCTCACTGATACTCTTGGGAATAATATTTTTTGCTGTTGTAGGCTCAGATCAACTCGAATTGATTTCACCTAAACTTTGATTAAATTGTCTAAGCTTAAATGCCCAGCTAAGATGCTATCTAATAGATTAAAAAAAAAAAGAGAACAAACAAAAAAACTCTTCAACTCTTAATAAATGGGAATAAATTTGCCTTAAACATTGCTTGACAGTTGCTATGCTATGTGCTGCATCTCTGCCCCTCCCTCTTAAAAATAAGATCCAACATGATCCAAATGTGGAGGTTTACGATTTTTTTGGAGGTATTATGGCACAGTAAAGTGAGGGTCTTAGAAACATCTGGACACTTGTTCACTATTTTGTGTACCTTGGTCTCTGGGTTTGTATTTGACTTTCCTAAAGCTGGGGCTCAGGAGGTGAAACTGAAATGCATAGATTTTCTTTTTAAATGATGTCTGCAAGAATAGCAGCCGCTGAATCCTAGCAGCCTTCTCTGCCCAGGTCCCCCCTGGGTTTTTGGCAGTTCAACGTAACATTTTCAGTTATTTGGGGCCTTTGGGCAATGATCCATCCCATAGCTCTGGCCGAGGGATGGAGCAGGGCAGCTCTGCCCCAGCTGGGATGAAACATTCAACAGCGGAGGCTCAGAGATAAGCTGGGCACAGTTTGTTCGGTACCAGACTCTTTGTTCGAGGGGGCTTCTTTGTATGGCTTTTTTTTTTTTTTCCATCAAAGGTAATTTTCCCCAGAATTACACGTAGGGGAAAACTGTGTTGTACTGGGGGCTTGGGAGTCAGCGTTATAAACCCATTACAGAAATAAATGTTTTTCAAGAACAGTTCTCAGCGACTCTGTTGTTCTTTTACCTTCCCTGCAACAACAAGCCTATATTTAGGAGGTCTCTTAATCCTGGGTGTAAGGCTTTGAGCTCTTGCAATCTTGGGGCTATAAGGGGAATTAAACACTGGCTTAAACGTAAAACGATCTCCGTGCCTGCAGCCCTTGTCTGCTCATCTCCATTCTAAAGGCAGAGGTGACCATGGTGCATCTGACACACTTTTTGTTCAGCAGCTCTACATCTACATTTCCAGCACCAAAAGGCCAACTGGGAATTGTAATTAGGTCAAAAAGAATTTCACACCCATGTAAAATAAATGTAGAGAGGTCAGGAACAGATTCGAGAGCAAGAACAACACTTCCAGAGCGAAGTTTTGCAGCTTCCTGCACAGGGTTACATGGGGCATTACAACTCTGGACTGAACCTCCCCCGAAAGAAAGGAAATGGTTATTTTTTACAGGAATGACAGTAGGGACAGTCATAACTAACAGCAAAGAGCTTTGCAGAGAGCTTGTGACGCTCTGAGGCTTTGCCAAACCAGCTGAGTGACCACGATAAACTTTTATTTGGCAGCTTGTGGGATACAGGGACAACAATGTCAGTGTGGTCTTGAAGCCCACAAGAAATCCATCAGCACCAGCTGTGGCGTGGGGTCAATGCACTGCCCAAGAAAGAGCTCGGCAGAGGCAAACCAGCTTTCTCAGCCCCTCAAAGACACCTTAGCAAGACAAAGTGGGTGATGGAAGGAGCGAAGGCATCACCCTGGCCCCTCTGGTTGCTTTGCTGTCTTCAGCATATGCCTCCCACAGAATATTTTCCTAAAGACTTTCTGAATATTTTCTAAGTATTTGTCTCTTCCGGGTCACTTCTCCAGGTGTGTTTGTTCCATGCTGTCTTTGACAGCTGCACCGGGGCTGTCTCAGTGTCCTGGCCCACCCTGGACGGGCTGGGAGGGGAGACACGGGGCTTGTCCCTCTCCTGCATTTTCTCCTAGTTTCTGCAGTGGTTTGAAACGGGTCTCCAAAGTACTCATAGAGAATCATGGAATCATTTTGGTTGGAAAAGACCCTCAAGATCGAGTCCAACCATTACCCAACCCTGGCACTGCCGCATGTCCTGAGAACCTCATCTCTGTGTTCAACCCCTCCAGGGATGGTGACTCCAGCACTGCCCTGGGCAGCCTGTTCCAATGCCCCACAGCCCTCTGGGGAAGAAATTGCTCCAATATCCAACCTCAACCTCCCCTGGTGCAACTTGAGGCCGTTTCCTCTGCTCCTGGCGCCTGTTCCTGGGGAGCAGAGCCCGACCCCCCTGGCTCCAAGCTCCTTTCAGGCAGTTCAGAGATCAGAAGGTCTCCCCTCAGCTCCTGTTCTCCAGCTGAACCCCCAGCTCCCTCAGCCGCTCCCATCACACTTGTGCTCCAGCCCCTTCCCCAGCTCCGTTCCCTTCTCTCCACTCGCTCCAGTACCTCAAGGCCTTTCTTGGTGTGAGGGGCCCAAAACTGACCCCAGGATTCGAGGTGCAGCCTCAGCAGCACCGAGTACGGGGGATGATCGCCATCCTGGTCCTGCTGGACACGCTAGTGCTGATACAAGACAACCACCCATTCGCCCTTAGTTCAGTTCACAGAACATAAAAGATCCCATATTCCCTCTCTGAATCGCCTCTGTGATGTACCGGCACGCGTGGTCCCATTTTGACCGCAAGAATATCAAGCTTGCAGTCCCTAGTACAGCAATTGCATGAACAACATTAGATACACACAAGAAGAATGAGGAAGAGAAGGAATCGCTCATTTGTGACAGGACATCGGGATAAATCATTACAGAAAAAAACCAGCCTAACGAATGACACTAATAACAGAGAATTCACGGGGTTTGGTTTTGTTTCCAGCCTCGATTTCACCTTCTCAGGCAGGCTACCTAGCAATACTGTCTTGCCAATGCTCCAAAGAACTTTGTGGGGAAAAACCAGGGTGAGATGTACAAAAGCATCAGTGCTGGTCTGGCTCTGGCCTCACTGGAGTGCAGCTGGGTCAGCTCTGAAAAACCCACCGGGGAGCTCTTGTTTGTAGGCTTGTTCCTCTAACAACACTGCAACAGCCAATTTAATTAAGTTTCTCCTTGTTGAACCCTCAGTCAAATATAAGATTATCTTTGTCACAAAGAATGTCTTAGAAACATACCCAGCCCCAACCCCAGCCCAAGCTGATGAATGTACATCCCAGGCGGCTCCTACGAGTGTTTGGGGCAAAAAGTGTTTCAAGAATTCAGTATTTCAAAGCAATCTGAATTAGATACTGAGTGGCTTTGTTTTTAAAATGTTGATTATACTTTAGCATTACCAAATGGTCTTCATTTTCCCCAAGAGAGTGACTTTATTAAGTCAAACCCTTCTCATGTTTGTAATAGGAGCAGCTCAGCTACTCACAGGGGCTACACACACCTGGTATAACTCACAATCTGCTCTGCGGGCAGAGAGTATTTACCCCACAGTGTTTGCATGCATTATCCTTCCTTGCTAATAATTAAAAACGCAAGAAACAAATGACAAAAATGGAGCAGAAGACAGACTAAGACACGAAGAGTGAAAGACTAAGACCAATTACTGGTGGTGCATTCAGGATCTCATGCTTGGCATTTCACAATAACACAACACAAATTGGAAATCCTCTCTTTTAAGACTGCAGGCCTGCTCAGTATCATCCGTCACAGCACATTAGCGTAGCTGAATGTCTGCAAGTGGCTGATGCTCTAATCAGAAATTAGGGACTCTGTTACGGACTGTATTTTGCACCCGGAGTGGTGGAGACAAAGAAGGTATTAAGAATACCTATTTTTCCTGTAATAGTTCTCATCAGGAGGTCTCGGGAAGATTAGTATAAACCAGACTGTACTGCCGGCCCTGGAGCACAACACTCTTGCTTAGGAAAGGGCCTTTTTCCACAGAACTGAAGCAGAATCAGCAGCCCATGTGCTACAGGGCCCCACAGCCCAGCGTGGGGAATCAGCCTCCTACTACATGCCTTCCTCACCTTATCAGAGAAACGCTGATAACACTCCAGCCTGGGATTTATGCTAATGACCATACAAGACATGGATTTGCTTTATCATTTTTACTGTTTTTCTTTTTTTAAATAAAGCCCAGTGCCCTGTTTTGTATCCACTTGGTATGCAAAGCTCATTTTTTCCTTATCAGCCCTTTCGTCAGGTCTTTAAAGACCTGCCGCTGCTGCACAGAGGCTCCTGGGCTATGATACAGAGCCCGCGGTGCCCCCTGTGCCGCAGCTCGGCGGGGGCTCCGCCGCATGTGGGGGCTCCAGGAGACTCTGTTCTGCCTCCGACAAAGCGAGGGAGAGCGCGAGCGGCAGCGACAGCACCCTGGGGGCCCTGTCTGGCAAGGAACAGCTTGAAACGGCTCAACGGCTGCTTTATATTTGGCACGGCCAAATGATTTTCTATTCCTCCACATTCCGAGTGCAGCAGATACAAGGCAGCATCCGCTTTGAGCGGAGAGGGAGCAACAGAGCCGAGCGAAATATCCTCCAAAATCATCTTGATTAATACAGAGTGCAGACACAGAAGATAATTTTAGCAAGCAAGATTTGGGGCTTTTATGAAGAGCAGCCTGATGGTGGTAAGGGGTGGGGTGAATGCGTGAACCCCCCTAAGACATGTTCAGGAGGCCGTGGCAGCCATCAGGGAGAAAAACAGCTCGGTATTTGGAATGAAATTGCGATTTGGGCAGGGGAGACAGCAAAGCTGCTCTGAGTCAGAGCCGGCTGCAACACGTGAACAGCAAATTCTCACTCTGAGGAGTAAGCGGGCCTCTGCAGAACCGCAAATAGCTGAACCAGGCGACCCGGCTGCACGGACCGGCCCACGGAATCCACCGGCGTGTTCTGCGTGTTTTTATATCCTGCTCTCCCAACGAGGGCATAATGCCAGATTACTGGCGGGTGTTAAGCAGGCTCTGCTCTACAGACCCGCAGGGTGATCTCGTCTCTCCAGTTTGAATTGTTGCAGCTATTTAGCGACGAGGCACCAGAGGAGCCGCAGAGAGGGGTGAAGGGGAGATGCGAGATATTTTGTGCGTTACGGTACGGGTCCAGCTCAGTTCGGCGCTCCACGAGCCAGCACAAAAAGGGACGTTGTTTAATTGCCGCCAATGCGTGAGCTGTAAGCTCTTCCAGGCGTGACGACAGCAGCTCATTCTCTCGCCTGTCCCCGGCGGAGGCGTTTCCGCCGGCTCCTGGCACCGCATCTCTTACCATTGCGGGGCGGGGGGCTGAAAGCAGAGAACTGGGGATGCCCCACAGATTTCCCCAGATGGGGGAATCCCCAGGGGCTTGTGGAAGTGGAATCTCTCTCTCTTACTGAGCTATGAAGCGAGACCTCTTCTGCCCGCAAATCTCACCCTTTTGCGACATCTCGGTGCGTAATGGGAGCGATATGCTAACGCAGGTCTCATCTAAGGCTCGGCTTTATGGCCCAACCAGGCAAAACACCGAAAGAGATGGTTTAATTGTAGCACAATGAACTGCGCATTGCTCGGCAGGAATGAGTGCGATAAAAGACCGTTCACAGCCGGCTCATTCCTCAATCCCCGCAGCAGTACCGTCTTTCCTAGTGTGATTTGCACCTATGCCAGCAATCCATCTGCGAAAAACACCGTCTCTTTGGCTTTCAGAGACAGCTGTTTCTGGCCTGGAATAGCTCACTTTGCCCATCTTGCCACGACCGATCGATCTGTGTAAAGTTTATCAGGGCTGGGAAACAAAGAGAAATCTTCCAAGATATTTCATCTTTCTCCCTCCCCCATCAAAACGTCCAATAGGGTTTTTCATTAACCTTAAGACATCTTCAGAGTGAAAGCGCATTTCCATGTAAATGGAGCTGAAGGGGATAAAACCAGCATCTGTTCTGCAAATATTAAATGCGGGCAGTAGATGAATAGACTTATCTCCTTTATCATGATTAGCCACATTTCTGTCTTGTAATTTTGGCCCATCACTCAACAGAAACTGTAATCAGGATGTAATACATCCTATTGGCAAATTACAGCAATGCAGCTGTTCAAGGCAGCAGCTGAACCCTTCGGCAATTTAAACCAGGTTTTATTACTCCCAGAGCAAGACTCTGATACGTATATTACTGACGTGATTTAAAAATAATAAGGGCTGAATCTTGCCCCACTGAGGTTAATTCTGAAGTCGGTTTTATGAAGTTTTATGCAAAAAATACTAGCATTTTTTTTCAGAAAAAAAGAATCATAACTCCTTATCGTAAAATTATGTTCATGTTATAAAGTGACAGATTATTCTCGTATCCATAGGCTACTAAAAGCATTTAAAAATAACTAGTAAGAATAGAGAAGCACTATAATATTTCTAGATGGAAAGTGGCTGTCTATTTTGCACTGAAAGGTTTTCAGTACCCGTACCAATGTATCACTATTCACTTACTACCTAGACAAGCAGCTGTTCTCAATATCCTTGTGTTGCCTGTCATCAGATACCATATATCTTCTTGAAAACGTTTTGACATGTTTTTTTTTCCCCAAACACCCTCAGTTGAGGTGGAGTTACAAGGTTAAAGAAAAACATTTCAGACAGAATCACAAAAAACTGTTACATCTAGAAATAAGCACTTGCCTTTCTCTTTTAAGCTGTTTTACAGGAAGCATCCTGCATCTAACTACATCTTCCTTCTCACACACTTAGGCAAACTTTCTGGAAAATCCTTAAGCTTCCAGAATTGCATCACCACTGGGTTAATATGGATGCAATTACAGAGTGATCTGAGAGAGAATCTTAATCATAATCTGTACAGAGCAGTATATCTTCGAGCAGTAAATCAAGAACACTCAAAAATTTATTCTCTCCATCTTCTTTATTTCAAAGCTAGAGCATGTCAGATGGAACCATAAATCTGCTAGATGGCCCTTCTTAGAATCATAGTATCATAGAATCATTTCGATTGGAAGAGACCTTTAAGATCATCTTGCATCACACTTCTTAATATTCCAGTTCATATTTCCCTGTTTGCCCGAAAATAAGACCTATCCTGAAAATAGGCCCTAGCATGATCTTTCAGGATGCTCAAAATATAAGCCCTACTCCAAAAATAAGCCCTAGTTACAGTTCATTAAAAAGTCAATTTAAATAGTGTCCATGCAGCTATACATGCAAAAAAGCAAGCATCTTTTAGAGCAAAAAATTAATATAAGACGCTGTCTTATTTTTGGGGAAACAGGGTTGTTTCTGAAAACTCTCTGCCAACATTTCATTTTTCTCTCATACTAATACTTAATGCCTTAGGTGCTTGGAAAGATAAACACTGGCTTTAAGCAGTAGCATCTCATGATCAGTTTATCTGAGGATTATCACACGAGTGCACAGAGGAGTCAGCCACAAACTAAGCATATTCTTGCCCTAGCTGGTGATTTAATTGCAGTGAACGGGATGGCATATTCCAAGAAGAATCATAGACCTGGGACGTAGAGAAGATTCAAGTAACCATATCATCCAACTAATGAAACGCACTGTGATGGGACATCGAACTATATAACCGTGAACCACACTACCTGGTGCTGGGGGGGTGAAGAGAGAATACGATGTTTTGCTGGGGGCTGAACTGGTGTCTTGTAGCTGAGAACAACAACAACAGCACAAGAATCAGTGGCTGAAGACAGACAAATTGAAACAACAACCTAGACACGCATTTTTGTAAGGGAAGGTGATAAACCTCTGGAACAACCAGCCAAGAAAACTGACCAATTCACCATTTCTTCTATTACACAAAGCAAGAACGCTCTTTCTGGGAAAGATGCTTGAACGGAACAGCAACTATTTGGCTCAACAAAGAGGAGAAACACAATTGTCTGCTGTGCAGAGATGATTAGAGTGGATCTCATCTCTCTTCTCAACTCCAAGCATCTTCACTGTCTCAGGTACAATAATACAAGAAGCAGTTCAAACCGCATCTTCACTGAACTCGGATGCATTTGCAGTCACAAATGAGAAACGAATGAGGCAGCTCTACTCTAGACTGAGCGAACAGCTGAAACAGCAACGTCTTAAAGTGTTACAGCTGGATCCAAAGACAAATCTTGTCTCTCACAGCCATAAGGTTCTCAGCCTTAGATAAGGATACACAAGCCTTTGTTTGCAATAATGCTCCTTTTTCCCTTACAGCACCATTTTGAATAGATTAAATTGTCTGAAGTAGGGTTTATGACTTATGCCAAATGCTACTTTCAGCACAGCCAGAAAAAGTGAAGCCTTCCAGCGGGAAAAGACATTAAGAATTGACGTGGAATGAAATCAAACCAGCACAAGCTCATCCTCTTAAATCCAAACCAGGCAAGAAACCAAGCAAGCTTGGTTTTAGTGCATGTTGGACTGAAATTTAAGAAAGAGCGTGAGCGATGTGCTGGGAAAGAGCTCCAATAGAAATGTAAGGGCAGAGGCATCAAAATTGAAGCGAAAGCAGTGAAATATATGCTCAGGTTTCTGTCTTTTCCGTTCAAGCATTTAAGCTGCTCTCAGCAAGTCAAACGCACCATTTGCAGAAACTACGAACGTTCCTTACCAAACCCTCGTGCATATTACGAAGAAAAGGGAGGAGGTTGCTCACCAGTTATTTTGCAAAATGATAACGATTACTACTTAAACTACAGGCCAGAAGAGTCCTGTTAGGGTAACGGCCTATTAATGCGACTATTCCTAATATTAATGCGACTATTCCTAATATTAATGTGACTATTCCTAATATTAATACACAGCTTACAGCTTTTCATCCTGCAAACGTATTTTTTGGAGAGTTTTAAAACCTGATTAGTGGCGAAAGCCCACGTTCCGTGTTCACCAGCTTGCAAACACCCCACACATGCCAAAATTCCCCTGGGGTTTTGCTTTATTGGAAATGTAAATCCTCAACACAAACCAGCTTTCACTGTAAACTTCCTTTCCAAGTTTAACTGTTCCCAAAGTTGCTCCCTGGTGACACTTCCATGCCAGGCTGCAATTGCTCTTTTATTTGGTTGCAACTTGTAAAACCCATCTGCAAGTGTGATCCAGCAATAATTATATTGTCCCTTTATGCAGGGTTTAGTATTTGCATTGAGTAACAGCTTTGCATTTACAAGCTGGTTGTCAGAATTACTAAGCAAGTTACAAGTTATCTTCTCAAATATACACAAATAATTCTTCTGAATTCACATTTTACTACATTATTTATACCAACAGATGTCAAGGCAAGAACATACTTGAGTCCCTCCTGAAAACTGCTACTAATTTCAGTTTGGGAATACATTTTTCTAATGAAAAATACATTAGAGGCAATGATGTTTTCAAAGCAGCTCGTTCTGGCATGTTATGCTTTCAAATTAAAGATATGCTTTATTTCTAAAAGGATTCCATTAGATTCACACATACTTGGGAAAACAAAAGATCTTTTTGTATGTGTGTGAAAATTGACCCATGCTGGACCAAGAAATCCAGGCTAACAAACAAATCTGCATTGGTGATAGATGATTTGGGGACTTCTTTACAATGTAGGTTCTTATATGAATCACTCATAGCAGTGATTTTTGAAATTCTTTGCTTTTGAAAGGTTCTTTGTGAGGGAAATATGGTTTAGATTGAATCAGGGACAGGGGAGCTGGAATAAGAACAAAGTCCACTTTCTCATTAAACAGAGTACTTTTCATGTTCCATGCACAACAGACCAATATAAATCACAGATAGGCCTGAAATTCCACATTTGAATCCACAGCCAGATTCAACCTTCCACTCTGTTTCAAGGAAGGGGAGAGAAAGGCACATCCACAGTTTATGTTCAGATCTAATTCAGAAGTCACTGAACGTTAAGAAGGGACCGGAGAGCTCGTGCCTCAGCGGCCCCATGTCCGAGATCGACTGGTGCATGAGATGGATTCAGGATAAACCTCCATGGAGCCCTGAAAACACCCCAGAGTCCTCTGACTCTCGCAGGGACCTCCAGTATTTTCCAGAACAGAACCAATGAACTCTTACCTGTCTCCTCACACAGAGCTTCCCTGTGGCTGGACACTCGGTAGGTTGATGCAGTGATTAACTAATATAATTCCATTATTCCTTCACGCAAATAAGTTACAGCAATGTCTCCTTATGGCATCCGATACAAGCTCTGTTACCCCATAATTGAAATTGTACCTCTCTACCCTCCTCTACAGAACAACCACCTTCTTCACTTTACCAGGCTTTCCAATCCAGATTATGTTTCAACAGTTACAAATGTGGTGTGAAAAAAAGGTGGCGAAAAAGAAAATGTCTTATAAATAGTAATAGGGTACAGTGTTGCCCTCTTACTCTTTCAGAGACAAAGATGATTTTCACTTCAGCAATGAAGTACAGAAAAATGATAAAGACCTTTGGTTACAGGTCATCTGGTACTTCCCTCTGTTCCTGCTGATGCAGTGGAAAGGAAAATAACAGACTCAGGACTGTGGGTTTTTTAATTGTGCGTTAATAGCTTTATGTTGGATTCAACTACATCAATTATTACTGAGCTACATCTGTTAAAGAACTCTGTCCAGGTAAAATCAGCATCTCCTGGCTCCTGCTCAGCTGAAATCAATAGGCTTTTTGCCATCAATTTTTATTGGACCAGATACAGAGATATTGCTGTGATGTGTAAGGGTAAAAAATACGGACAGGCAGACACATACAATGTGTCTATGTAAACTGAAGCCAAAGCTTTTCAGCCTCAAGCAAGATTGTGTTCTTAATTAAGTACAAAAAAGAAGGATAATTTGATTCAGAAGTAACATTATCTTTCCCCTACCTCCGCTCCCAGCAGAAGGTACATTTGGTTTCACCATAATAAATCAATCGCGCAGGGCATCCAGCATACATCTGCGATGCTGCAGAGCTTCCCGCTATGCCGGCTAAAAACAAGATCAGATTAATCCAGAGCACAGGACCGGGTGTCCTGAACTCGTTTTCAAGCAGCGAGTGCTACAGAAAAGATGGCTGGAGGTTGGGCACCACGCTGGGTATCTATTAAATTTAAATGCTGTTTCTCAGCAAGATCACCCAGCCAAGATGTTCTACTTGATGAGCTCGGGAAGAAACGATCACTGAAATGAATGTATCACAGTGCTCTGACTTTGACAGCTTCATCACTACAGCGCGGTTGCATTTTACACCTTTCTTTCAGTGGGAGAGCTTCATATTGACTTAAGGAGCAGCTTAATATTGACAGTGGGTCATCTCCACTGGGGTGACTGCTCTAGTAGTTGTCATCTCCTCTTTGATGTAGTTCCTTGAAAAGTATCCTATGTGATGAAGGAGTTTTTCAGGATAACTTAAAAATGTGCAAGTGCTGTTTTTTGTTTTCTTCAGTCATCAATCTTTGCAAGGCCTATGAGAAAGGCTTTAAAGAAGAACAATATTTTCTATATTTGCTTGCTACCCAGTGATAAAGGAGAAGGCATACAGACTCTCTACACTTCCATCCCACCTGGACATCACAGTGCATCAGAGGACAAATGATGGCACAGACTGGATCCCCCTCCTGTCTGGTTTTTGTCTCCTTTAGCTCACCCATGGACCAGCAGAGAGACGCAGCTGAGTTCAGAGGACACAGTCAGAGCCTCTAAATTAGCATTTAACTTTTCTCTAACTTCAGCGCTTGGGATAATCTGTTTGGACATCAATATGGTTGGGGAATCAGTTTATCTCCCCAAACTTCTGAAGACACGTGTAGAAAACAAAGTTCTCAACAGGCTTCATTTAAATGAAACAATCATTCCCTTCAGGAGCAATAAGAAACATGCAGTTTTATCAATCTTGAATTACATCCTGTCCCAAGCTCCAGATTAACTTCGAGCAGTTAGCAGGGATGTCCTTAGTGGCCATTTACTCAATTGCTCTCTCCAGAACACAAAACCATTGAGAAAACAATACAGATGAGTGACAGCAGGGATCATCTGTCCACCCACAGATGATAAAAGCAAATCAAACTCCCAGAGGCACCCCCCTCTTCAACATCCCCACAGCAGTATATGCAGATACTTCTACCAGTTCACCTTAAACATCTTCTAAGTGCCCAGGCAGGGACTCAGTCATTAGTATGACATAAATCTACAGCAGCTCGAATTTAAAAGGGAAACTTCCATACCACACTGAAGCAAGATTGTGGCTACATAATCAGAAATTTGTCTCCAGGTGTTTGTATCTGACATCTTATATCGTAAATTAGATCGTTAGGGTTAGGCTGGGTGAAGCAGGTTTAGGGTTAGACTGGTGATTGGGGTTAGATCACAAATACCTTGGTGGAGGGGCTGCTTTTCTATGGCTCTACGATGCTTTAAACCATGCACGGACTTAAAGATGCCTCTGCAACTGATGCATGTTTTCAATGGAAGACACAGCAATGGTCACCTGTGAGCCAGCCCCACAAAGGAATGAAATGTGTTCAGAAAAAATAACTGACCCCAAAACCACCAAAGATGATCAAGGAGAAGATGAAAGGAAGGTTGGTTTCAAAGAGACAACTTTCAGGCGGCTTTTGGAAACACAGGTGAGTAGAGGAGACTATTTGGAGTTGATTAGAATATTGTCAGTGAGAAAATTAACTCAATAGCCACAATTCTCTGGGTCCAACACTCTAGGAAATTTCACATTAACACTGACCAACAGGCACACATTTTCTCCCTCATTGAAGCATTTTCCCTCTGCTATTTTCAGAGCACTCTGGAGTGCTCAGATAACCCAGTTTTGTGGCTCAATCTCAGCAGCAGACTATTTAATAAGAATCATCTTAAGATAAAATTTTTCTACAAAGGTGGAAATAATGCAGTACCCTACAGGCCTTTATGAAAAGAAACAGCAGCAGAGAAGTTGGACACAGAAAACCCATTTTTAATCATCCTAGTCCCCTTCTCATTCCTGCAGGATCCGGGACTCCAGACTATCTGCCCACAACACAAGGGCCGGAGGTGCAGCTGTGGTGTGTGATATACGATTATGGCCATCACTGAGGCTCATCTGGAGAGCCCCGAATTTCATTACTCTGCTCCACACCATTGCCACTGACCCTCTAATGTCCTTGCACCCCCTCAGGTCTTTCTGAGGGTGGTTTCTGCTTATTTTGGCTGCTAAAGGGCCACAATAAGAATTGGGGCCTGTGCTCCAGCTATTACATTTGCCTTCCTGCACCTCGATGGTAACAACAAGGGTAAATAACAGCAGAATCTGCTTTGTCTGCTCCAATTTAACAGAAAATCCTCTCTACTGGTGTATCCTCATGTATCTGAATAAAATCATTGCTTGAGTGGGCCCAACTGTAACATTATTCACCAATTTGACACAGGAGTTCAGTTTATTGCTGGTTCCTAAGAAGTCCCCAGGTGAAGGGCTGTACCTCGCTCGGGCAGAAGCGGATGGTTTAATTTTGCTTGGCCACAGGCAATGGTATAATAGCCTGTTTCCCCAAAAATAAGCCCTAGCATGATTTTTCAGGATTTTTGAGGGTGCTCAAAATATAAGCCCTACTCCAAAAATAAGCCCTAGTTACAGTTCATTTTAAAAGTCAATTTCAATAGTGCCCAAGCAGCTATACATGTAAAAAGAAAGCATCTTTTGGAGCAAAAATTGTATAAGACCCTGTCTCATTTTCAGGGAAACAAGGCAGTTGTGCTCAACTTCTCACGTGCTCAGCAACCCATCTCAGTTGTGCCTTTCACTTCAGACACTGGACATTTCCTTGGCTGATAGTTTTCTAGTTCCACCCAGTGCTAAAAAAATAATCAGGGCAAAGAAAGCTACAGGTCTGCAGAACCTAAAGAAAAAGAACTGACATTTTGCATTGTTCACTTACTTAAAAATGACCCAGAGCCTCGGTGGAAGGGCAAGAAAGCCATTTTGGTTTCCAGTTTCTGCACATTACAATGAGGCCAAGAGATTTTTTCTGAGCACTGGGCAGGGAGAACATCGGTGAGCAATGGAAAACATGGATTTGTCAACTGAGACACAGCCAGCGCTGGGCTCTTCATCACCTGCCTTTTTGTCCTTTTGGTGTGATGAATATTAACCAGTTCTGTTTTCAAATGATACTTCACAGAAACAGTCAAAAAGCAAATTAACACAATTTGCTTCCTCATCACCACAACATCCTGCGTTCCCCAGCCCTGCTGACTGACCCCATGGGCATAAACATGGATTTGAATTCCAGGATGCCTGGAGAGGAGAATCCTCCGTGTTTATCCTCTTCTAGCTCAGTTTCCTGGCATAATACTGTCCTGTGGGTGGTAATAAGTAACAAAAAAGGAAATTCTGACCAAACCTAAGGGGGAAAAATGTTCCTAAAGAGAGCGGTGAAGCACTGGAACAGGGATCCAGAGAGGCTGTGGAATCTCGGTTGCTGCAGAATTTCAAAATTTGAGTGGACAAGTTGTCCTCTGCAACCCGATCTAACTCTGAAATTGGCTCTGCTTTGAGCAGGAGCTTGGACCATGTGGCTTCAGAGGTTCCTTCCAACCCCAGTTTTTCTATAAGGCTGTAATTCCAAGTTTGCTTTGCTCCAAACTGAAGGAAAAAAAACCCCCAAAAATAACACAAAAAGTTGTGATGCTTCCAGCAAATAATTTTTTTTTTTTAACATAACCACACCATTTTGCGCTGATTTTGATAAAACATTTGTTAATTCTATTTGCATGGTGAAAGAGCTGTAGAAATTGTCTTAACAGTGATATTTCTTTTACTGTTATTTCTTCAAAAAGTAATAAATAACAAACCAACCAAACTTATTTTATATTTACGTTAAACTTTTTTTTTCTTCCAATGTAAATTGATTGATGCATTCCCAGGGAAGGTTTTAGTTTTGCAAAACCAGTACGCTCCACAGAATTTTTGTCCCATGGGAAAACTTTTAGCTGCTTGCATCCGGTAATTGTTCTATTTTTTCACTTTGAAAGATCTCAGTTTGATCAGTTCAGCTTTCCTATTCTGGTTTACATTTATTTCCAACAGGAAGACACATCTGTCAACAACTGAGGACTCTGCTAGTAACTGGAAATTTAATCCAACATGCAATGTCTTTTTCTGACATGTTGCAGGAATAGAAAAAGGGCATTTTGGACAAATTAGATGTATTAATATGAATGTGTTCCACACACTAGGCACTGTTGAATTGCCATGGCAATTATCTCCATGGAGATTTCGAAAATATTGATTCCTGGGTACACGGTAAATGTTTTCACTATTGATCAGAGACTCATCTGGAGACCCCCAAATTTACTGGTGATTTGTGCATCTTTGGGGCCCTGGGTTTCAAAGGAAGTTGAATTAGCTTGGATGCAATTTTGATTCCACATTCCTGAATTGCTGTAGGAACTGTTCAAAGTTCACATTAATTCACTTTTACAATTTCCATTCAGCACGAAAATTTCAATTATTCCATTTACTTCAGTCAAAAGAAGATGACAAGAAATGAGGCGGCTTAAAATTTCTGCAGCCGTTAGTATTTAGCGTAAATACCAAAAATATACTGAAGACTGAGAATGTATAGAGTCTTATGAAACACAGGCTTTCAAATTGTGATTTGCAGACACGAGGGATTCCAAGAGCTACTTCTAAGGGATCCATGAAACACCACTAAGAAAAGCAACCTCAGTAGGCTTAAACTAGTAGGTTTAAATTCACTATTCAGGGACCACACATCTAATAGAAAACCTACAGCTCAACAAAGAGCTGAAAACCTCATCATGGTATAGATTTGCAGCTGAGGATGTGAGCAGTATGTGTCTCATTTCTGCAAACGATGATTTATTCCAGAATAATCAATCAAGGAGGGAGCGAGGTCCTATCTCAGCAGTGTGAGAAGACACCGTCTCCAATTCCATTTTCGCTGCTATCACTAAGCTATTATCGGAATTGGGGCTCGTCAGCCCCTCCCCAGCACCTCTGTCCCCCCCGGCCTCTCTGAGTCTTGCCTTTCAGAATTTAATTTCTCCAGGCTAGGGACTATGTTTTATTATGTATTTGTATAAGACTGAACACACCAGAGCCTCACTCCTGACTGGAGCATCTTCACCACCTGAATGTTTCTGTAACCTTATCATAGTAACCCTATTAGCGTCTTGCTTAAAAAAGAAACAAAACTTGATTGTGATTATTTTACATGCCCTTTTTTTTTTTTTTCTGCTGCCTCTCTGATGTTTTTTTAGTGCCAGGAATCCACCCATTCCAAGAGTTCTGTGATATTTATGGACTCCAAGAAATTGAATCACAGAATCAGTTGAAAGAGACCCTCAGGATCATCGAGTCCAACCATAACCGAACTCTAGCACTAACCCACGTCCCTAAGAACCTCGTCTAAAGCCTTTTAAACCCCTCCAGGGATGGCGACTCCACCACTGCCCTGGGCAACCCGCTCCAATGCCAGACAACCCTTTCCGTGAAGAATTTTTTCCTAATAGCCGATCTAAACCTCCCCTGGTGCAACTTGAGGCCATTTCCTCTTGTTCTATCACTTGTTACTTGGGAGAAGAGACCAACCCCCTCCATGCTCCAACCTCCTTTCAGGTAGTTGTAGACAGCGAGAAGTTCTCCCCTGTTCTCCAGGCCGAACAGCCCCCTAACATCTTTCCTTACACACTTTCATTCTGTTTGCTTTTGAAGAGGTTTTTTATTATTTAAAAATAAAGAGACAGCAAGAATAACTGATCGGAGCCTTTGTCTCGGAGCAGAACAAGATACCCTGAGCACTTCAGAGCATCAGTGTCACGACACGGAGAAGTCCCGTCTCTGGAGCTCGGCTCGTGGGTTATTGCCATGGGTGAGGCCTTGGGGCTGTACTATGCTGTGTGCTCTGTACCCAAACCGTGCAAGAAAACAATCAGCATTATCACTACATTTTTCCCTTTCAGCACAGATTATATTTAATGGCTATAAAGACAAAACAGCTCCAACGAAGGACAACACCATAGTTCGGCAAAGACTCTGTCCCTAAATACAGCAGTTAAAGCTTTCAGATTTGTAAACATCCCTGTTGATTCTCCATCAGGCACGACCTGCAGGAGCGGGACAATAAACTCCTTAAATTCTCTGTGGCTCATGATGGACTGAGCTCACTGTGAAATGGCTCTTTCTGGGAAGCCTCTCCCTTGTTTACCACAATTCCTTCTTTTCTGGAAGAGACTCCAGGATCGTTCTGGCTGCAGTGAATGTGACCTCAGATGCCTCAGTTATTATTTCTATCACCAGGAGAATTTAACAGCATGGTCAGGGGACCACAAAGAAATGTCCCCAGTGAGTGTGAAATGTTCACCTGGCACCTGTGTCTCACAATGGAATTACTCCTTGAGTCTCAGTGCCCAAATGGAAATGGGTGATAAAACATCATGGCACAATAACATATCACAGAGAAAATGTGTCGTGTTGAAATGCTGAAAGCAAATGCACAGATGGCTTCAGGCCACAAACAAAAAACCAAAAAAACCAAACAAAACACAAAACCAAAACCAAACAAAAAAAAGAAACAGAAACAAAAAAACAAAAAAAAATCCAGAAAAACTCCAAACTTGCAATCAGGGATCAATTCTTTTTCTCAACAGGAACTCACATTTGGAACTGCTACTTGCTTCACATGAAAGTATTATTTATTTCCTTAAAATGAGATGCTATTAGTCGAAGGAATTTATTAAATGAATCACCTTGATTTGCTAAGCTTTTTCTTGCTGCAACAGAATATTTAAAATATTTCAAGCCTGACTGCTTCAGTCATTTACTATGAGCAGGGGCCAGCTTAGGAAATCTTCCCATTATTGACTGGGGAGGAACAGCTGGAATGTTTCAGAGCTGCTTACTCATTTGGAGATCTCATTGGACGCTTAAGTCTTTCCAGCACTTAAGGAAGAATTCTTTGCACTGATTTGCTTTGCCCACTACCCTGATGAAAGAACCAGGAGAAACAGCCACCCTGATCTTCTCCGAGTGCCTCTGAAAAAGCACCGTGTCCTTTTTTCCAAGCATCTTCCCCCACTTCTGGATGGGGCCCTGGTTCTGTGATCATTAACACCAGGAGGACACAGTCGATGTGGATCAGACACGTAATCGTATTTCTGGTGAAATAGCTGGTGTGCAGAACACGGAGTTTACACTGATTTTCCCCTGCCTAGAAGAGGACAATTTCTGACAGAGTAAAAATGTTGGAGCAGTAGCTGCAGAAGATGCTTTATCTAAAAGTGAGACTTCTGGCCCAATGTAAACTTGTAATTGCTTTTTAAAACATTTTAATAGGCAAGCTTGCTTACTCTGCGTGATGTGATTCTGTGTCATGACTTCTCTGATCCGACACAAGGAGCCCTTAAGCTGGATTTAGTGTATTGTTAAATCATGACCTCAGGGATTTGGAAGAGAAGTGAGCTGCAGCCAAGTGCCAAAGATTTTTAAGGCAATTTACAAGTGGAATCCTGGTCACACTGAAGTCAACAGCAAAACTATTACTTTTTTGGGACAAAACCACTTGTTTGCTGAAACATGAACTTTCTGTAGGAATGTTTGGGCCAGGCTCAGTGTGGCTTGAATTTCTGGCCTGAGTCTCCAAGGAGAGAAATATCCGTTCTCTCAGAAAGATGGAGAGGGACCGTCCCACCCTTCATCCAGGAAGGGGCTGGACCAGACACACCAGGATCCCGAGCATCCCCAACACTCTCTCATCAACAAAGCCGCTCTGCAGTAATTCTGCTCCACTACTGCATCTCATGGCTCCCACATTTACCCTGGTTCACACATTAGTGAGGAAACACTGAAATTATCTTTGTTTTGGATGGGTTTAAGGCTCCTGTACCTCTCATAGGTGCCCTTCCAGCCAGTGACTTAATCTGAGCTGGATAAAAGGCCTTTCTCCCATCTCTCCCTCTGATTCTTTTCCTAGACATTTTGAAAGGCCCAAGATCCATTCTACTGCAAGGTGGAAATATTTTGGAAAACATAGTGTGGCTTATATATAACTGCAGGATGCGGAAAGCAGCCCCATTCAGATCCAAAGCTTTCACGAATATTGACATCCCTGGTAAATCTTCCATTGCCAAATTTTCAGAACCACTAAACAAGCTGAGTTACTTCTCAACATTACTTGGCTTAAAACATGAATTTTCTTTCAATTAATGAATGACCTTAGCTAGAAAAGAATTTGCATTAGTAGAGTGTGCAGGTTGACTCAAAGACAAGTTAATTACAGAATACAACGCAGAAAACCTTTGCCTACTTGAAGGAAAAAAGAAAAAAAAGAATAGGTGTTATCTATTTTTAAATGAAATTGCTGGTACTTTTTTCAGCATGACACAGAGCTTAGATGAAACGAGGAAGGAAAAGAGAAAACAAGACTGAGAAGATACTGGGAGAAAAAGAAGAAAAACACATACTAAACAAAATTAAAAGGTTAAAGGAGAGAATGAGTACTTTTTTTTGCTGTGTTCTTCAAGAAGTCTCCAGGGAAGACTATGATAACACAGAGATGCAAGAAGGAAGGGGACAGAACTGACTTGTGCTCTATACTCTGCTGGTTCAAGGGAAGTTGCTGCAACTGGAGTAGAAATAAGTCAGAGCTGGACTCTGATTTATACCAAGAAAAAGAAGTTCTTAACCAAAACCATTTCTGTGCAGCTGCCACAGACTCCCTTGTAATTGTGCTTGGGAACAAGGCAAAACCAAGGCCATGGCTGGAACAGACGAGGCTGAGCCTTGCTTTCAACTCCAAAAATCTTAATACAGAACATACAATTTCACAAACCAGCCTTAAACACCAGGCTGATATAATTCTGCTCTGTGCTGATTGCTCCCAGATTATAGATGTGGATATTAATTATGTACATAGACTTATCATGGATGCAATTAATTACAAACTGTAATGAATATAAACACGTCTGTCACGTCAAAGACCAGGGAAGGGTCCTATTGAAAGTCAGAACAAGACCACCTGGTCCCATTTTAGTAAAACAGGCCTCCGTAAGATCATCTCCAGAGAAGTCCTTCTGTAGATTAGAGGTATTTGTTCCAGTATGGGACCATTTGAAACTGGAGAGTATTCCCAGGCTTGACCTCTCAGGTCTGAAAATGTGGTATCACTAAAGGAACCCATCCAGAGAAGATAAAAACTGCAGGATAACATTTCCACAGCCATGTGTGCAGCGCATGCTTACAGAGTCCATTTTCAGGGTCATTCTCTTTAATTTCAGTGAAAAAATCAACCTCAAAAAAAGCTTCAGGATCTGAAAAAAAATCCCTGCATGAATTCAGATCCATATTATGAACACCAGGTTATCATCTGTGTTTCCTGACATTGCTTCTACAGCGTAGAAAATTATAACATTACAGTTATAATTATGTTATCAAAAGCATTGGATATAGTGAACTACTTGGATACCTGCACTTTGCTCTCTTACTGCTCTTCTCTCATTCAACCTTTCATTTATCCAATATCTGGAAAATGAATAGCATATGAACCTAACACCACTTAACATTTGATATTCCTCCAAAGCTCAGTAGAGTTTAATTCGTTTTTGAACACACCTTCAGCTCTAGGTCAGACAAACTGTGGTAATGACAGCTTTTGAGAGTCATTTATTATCTCACGTAAAAAGGGGTTTAAGTCCCTGTGTCTCACAGTAAATCACTTCTATTGTCTGTTTGGTGGGTTTGGACATGCCTGAATTCTCTGCCAGCCCGGCTCTAAACCACTATTTGATCATAAGTAAAAAAGAAAACCCTTCCTGTAAATAGCTAAAGATTTATGGAGGCCTAGGACTGCAGTGGACTTTTTTTTTTTTTAAAAAAGTGAATCATCACATAGTTTATGGTCTAATCATCACACAGACGCAATTTTAAAGCCTTTCTGAGGCACAGGAATTTTACACATTTGGATTGTCCTATATTTTGTAATGACGAGCTCTAGAAGAACCACTGAACACTAATTTCCACGTGTTTTTATGGCTGTAAAAGATTAATATATAATCCTATAACCTAAGTGATGGACAACATCCATAGATGCATTCGTCTATTCAAGCCTCACAAATAAGCAACGTCTTCATAATTAATTCTCTGAAAAAAATAAAATGATTCATATATGCCATTAAAGACATAATTTAGTGTAATGAACCATGATTACAACATAAAACTGAGCTTGGCTCAGAAATTACTGTCAATTTACACCTGGGTCTAGACTTCCCTTGTGTCTGTTTTGGCAAAGCAATCCGCAGATACAGGACTGAGGCGGTTTGGAGACATCGCCCTGGTGCAGAAGGGGAGGCCGATGCTCTGCACTAACACAGTTCCAAGGAGGATTTTGTTTCCCTCAGTTGCAATGGGACTGTGGGACATCAGGCTCTTTCTAAAAGGGCCCTGACATGTCCCACAAGGATAGAAGGAGCCTCTAGGTGTGTAAAGCTTGAGGAGCTGTGGAGGGAATTAATGATTTTTTTTTCTTTCCAAGATCCAACTTATTCTAATGGAGTTTTGAACAAAAGCAAAATACCCAATGTATACAAACTGTAAAATTGTGAGGTTCCCCAGCCAAACAGAGCTCAGATGTTTAACACCTAAGAGTTGACCTACCAAAAATTGATCCAATTTTGGTGAAAGAATAGAGCTTTCAAAGCCAGCCTGGTGTCCAGCTGGGACGTGCTGGCCAGCCAGACACACAACCAACCACAGCTTAACTGGTGCCAGTGTTCACACGCATATGTGGGATGTTGGGGTGGATATAACGCCTGCCATATTTGCATACTCGTTCACTTATCATTGCTTAACATTGCTTAATTAGCAGCTTTACAGAATTCCTGTGGGACACTCTTACATCTGAGCAGTGCCATAGAAAAGCCGTGTTGGGTAGGTCGTGTTCAGTGTCAAAGTCAGAGTAGAGCTGAGGAAATGGGGCACTTTAACCCTAATTTGACATGTTATTAAATCCAAAAAGGACAGGAAAACAAGATCCTCATGAAAGGGGACCATGATGAGTCATTTTTTTTTTCCCCCCACAACCTGCCAACAGTAAATTAGTATTCAGTGCTTTTCTTGTGCTGCACTGCTCCAAAAACGGTTCTTCAGAAAGTGTTTCTAAGCATGCAGGGAATAGCTGAAGATCTTGAAAGAAAGGAGCACATTCAAACCAGCACTTGGCTCGTACAAAGATTTTGGCTTTCTATGACCCCAGTCCCACCATTCTCCTATAACTACCAGCCCAAAAGAAACATTTTCATCCAACTGACCTCCTCGTAACAAAATAAGCCACGGTCTTTGTGAGAGGTACCGTGTTAATTTGTAAACTGGGCACTTCTCTGGGATGCGGGGACTCAGAACTCTGATTTATTCCTTCATGTGACATTTATTCCCAGCACAGTGACACTGGCAGGGCACAGAGGGGCAGCAGCAGGCCTGGCTCTGGCCAGGTCCCAAGGAGACCCTTGAGCACACTGACCTGGTGCAAGGACTCAAATGGCTGGAGGGAGAGCGGTTTTCTCTGCACCAGCTACTGCCAGTGCCACCGTCCTGCTGGCAACCAAAGCACGAGCCCTGATCCCCAGGGATCTCAGCTCTTCGTAGAATTGTTTTGGTTGGAAGAGACCCCTAAGATCACTGAGTCCAACCACAGGTTCCCCTAGGTCGGCCCTTTCTCTGGACAAGGGCCTCCAACACTGGGGCCATATTCATAGAGCAGCAAAATTCACTTTTGCATACCAGAAACCTTGGATAGATCCAAGTCCCAGCTCATTTCCATTGCTTTGATTTAGCTTGACATCAGGTCTTTAATTCCCCTTAAGCTTCAAGTTCTTTTACAAAATTAAATCATTTACTTATCTGTTAACTGATCGTTTTCTTATTTTCCTTCCCTAGGAGATTAAGTGAGATAGAATCTGTAAGCACTTTGAAGATGTAAAAGTGCTTTATTGCTGTATTTGGAAAGTCAACAGAATCATAAAGTTACAACACAAAAACACTTAAAAACTCCAGACATCACCTCCTGCCTCACCACCACTGCTGGATGCTGGGTCCTTCCGACCTGGAATTATGTGCTGCTGCTTATCAAACCACACAAATGGTGCTGATTATCCAGACGAGGACAAAAAGAGGCAGCATCTAATTTGAGATCTCATTTTAGTCCTAAATACATTCTTTGAGACCCAAAGCTTTCTTTTCCCTGAAGCAGAATTTTACATCACCAATTTCTAGACTTGCATACGTAAGTAAACAGCTCTGATTGCATGACTTGTTTATCATGGCTTACAAATTACAGTATGGTTCAGGATGCTTCGTATTTGGTTCATCTGCCCCTTCTGCGAGACTCTTAATTGCTAGGAGCAATTCAGTTTAATCTATTAGTGCCTGGAAGCCAACACCCTGAGGGAACGAACGGAAAGGAGGTGCAAGGTGGAGCCTTTCCAAATTGAGGTCAGGAAGAGTCATAAGGACACAGAGAATCCGACAGATGGATTTCCCCATACTGTATCTGTCTACAGTAATTGAGGAGTTACTGTGTAATTAGTGAGAAAATAACATAGAGCAGAAGATAGATTGAGGATCGATGTTAAAATTGAGGAGAGGATATTGAAGGTGGGGAAAAGGTGTACCATGATGTCACTTGATTTGTGTCCTTTTATCTCCCAGCTATAATCCATCCCGGGGGAAGGAATATACTCTGGAACAGGGGTCTTGCCTTCACACAGCAGTTTTTGCAGCCAGGCCTTTGAGGACTCCTGTAATATGAATCCTCAGTCACCTGAGCTGTACTGACCTCCCTGTCCATTTTTAAAAATTGTTTTCTTCTTGGAGATCTCCCTGTTGGCTTTGCCAGAGCATCTCTTTGGACTTGTCATCTCGGAAAGATTTCAGTCAAACCAGCCAGAACAACAAAGAAGCCTCACTCAGAATTGGTTTTCATTGCTTATATGTGATGTGTCTTGGTGACCTTTTGGTCAATCTATTAACCCTGGTCACCGTGACACTTTAATTTCCCCAAAAACCAAACAAATAACAACTAAAGAGCCTCAGCCAGAAAGTTTTCTAGTGTTGTGCAGTGAGGTTGCAGGTAGATCATGAATCTCTGAGCTCCTGGAGTGCAAGATTCACCCCAAATCCACATTGTGTCAGCATGCAGAATGAATCGCTTCACCTCCAAACTCATTAAAACAACATACATCTAAGTTGTGGGAGTTAACAAGCAAGCGAGCCACTTTCTGAACCTCAGAGGAGTGCAGAGAGTATAGCAAAGGAACAGCAACATCTGCAGAACTTTGATCCAGGTATCTTGTCCCTTCTTTACAAAGCTTACAGAGCTTTCTAGGGTATTATCTGTCTCCAGAGGGCTTTGTGCTCCTCTGACACAAGCCAAGTCTGCTCAACTAACACTTCTACAGTCCAAAGAACCTATTTTATCTGATTATTTTTTGGTCACTTTAAATTAGCTTTTGAAACTGCTCTTACAAATGAGCCATCTGAACTGATAAGAATGTGAAAAATTAACTCAAGTGCCTTTCAAAGAAATGCTCTGACAGCTGCTGCTGTGGAAGGAGCGACCGTGCTGAGCCCAGAGCAGGAAGCACCAAGATGACTTTAGCCCCTTTTTTGTGTCTAAACAGGAAATTGTGCGAGCACAGTTTAAGGAACAAGGCGGAGAGCCCCGAGATCTGAACTCTGCTCAACCCCAGAGGTGCCGGGACCGAGTCTGCAGTCTTGGTTTTCAGCAGCTCGGAGGAAAAGGCATGAAACAGGTTGTTTGTTGATCTTAAACATCAGGATATGACCAGCGATTCAACCCCTTGTCTGTGTGCAACAAAAAGAATTCAACAAGAATAGAAAAGGTATTGGGTATAATTCTAGATCAGTGATAAGGAATAAGGAAAACAGTTCTTTAACGTGCTGTCTCTATGGTAACTGTGTAATAGGGCAGTCACTGTATGTATTTGCTCACTGCTTTTTGCATAAAACAGGAAACACATTTTCCTATATGAACTCCCACATACATTGATTTCGCTGACTTATCACTACTCAAAAGACCAGAAGATGTGCAAAAAAATTGAATTATCTAATTTTAAATGCCAGTTTTAGAGCTAGACATCCCCCCAAAGCCCTATTTTAACTAACCAGTTTTTTCTCAGTGGGAAAGCAAGGAGCAGGAGGGAAACACTCCCTCCAGTGAAGAAGTCTTGACTTCTGTGGGCAGGAAATTGTTTTCTTTGTCTGTTCCACAGCTGAGTCTGCTTTTTCTTTCTTACGCCCACTGTGTCTCAAGCAGGGATTTAAGAAGGTGTAGATTTTGTTTCTCTGAACAATGGTTTCTTCCTGGCAATATCTGAAGGCAGAATGTCTTCTGCTAGATCTACCTGCAGCTGCTCAGTAGGGTTGAGTCCACGGTGCGACAGGACCACACGACAAGCTTTGAGGGAATGGATGGGATGGCCTTTCTTTAAAGCCATCTCCTTCTCTGGGGACACAAACCAGGCATTTATATCTGAGTCTTCACTGGATCTTTTTGGAATTCATGGGACTCGTCTGGACTTTCACAGTCTCTAGATCTGGCCCTAAGGGAGAAGTTTCAATCCTCAGCACTTCAGCTCTTTTTCCTGATCCAAGCATGGTATTTCACATCATTTCAGAGTGACAGATGTGGAAGGAGAGGGTGAGAATGAAATAAAAGCAGATAAAAGCAGAGTGATACAGACAGAGCTGTAAGGGTGAAGGAAAGGAAATGGCTCAGGATGATGAGAACATCTTTGGCTGTGGGTAAATGTTGGTGACAAAGTTAATGACCTGAGATATCTCCAGAATGGCGAGGAAGGACTCTTCAGTCTAAAAATCTTGACACTGTCTTGTTCTGTAAGTACAAGACAACTGGCTGTGGGTAAAGCAGATCCCAGCATAAAGCCTCACCATATATAAGTGCTGGGTTTACTGTAAGGTACAATGAGATAGGCACCGAGTGACTCCGGTTCCATTAACTACTCTCCCTGTACAATTATCTACATCAGGGCAGTAACACAAAGTTTACTAGAGAACAAACGTGTGGCGTGCTTTCAGCTCAAAGATAAAATATTAGAGGTAAACAACATCACTGTGGTTATAGTTATTACCAGGAACCATTTAACGATGAGGTAGTTCTGAAAATGGTAACTGTGAAAGTTTTCTTCTATACCACACTCAAAAGTGGCAGTGATGCTGTGGGCTTTTGACCCTATTTTTCTTATATTCCTCAGTATGCACTGCCCATTAAAAGTCTCTCTTCTTTCTCATTTCCTCTCAGAAACTTCTGCCTATCTCAGGCTGGCTGTGGCATTTCAAGCCTCTGCTTACCCAGAGAAAGGGGCTTTATGCGACGTGTATTGTGAGAAATCAAAGGTCTTTTATCTCTAAAGTTTCCCAAGACTGAAGCATAAACATAGCCCAAAAGCCAAAAATGAAAAGGAGCAAAAAATGCCAAGGCCAAGAAACAGAGTTCAAGGCAGATTGATTTGCAAGGGGGTTTCCTACTTTCCTTTCCATTTAAGTACAGGGAAATAAAAAACAATTAACCTGCTTAATTTACTCATGTCCTGAAACCAGTAACAAAACCATTCTTGAAGCCAATTGAAGCGACTGTATAAGCTCTTCTTAGCTCTCATAATATCTCTGGAAAATATCACCGTGGGCTCTGCTCTGGGTTCACGGTGACTGCACAAACTACCAAATCCTCCCCAAAAATCCCAGAGGTGCTTTATTCGAGATACTAAACTATAAACTGCAATCATTCTTGTGCCTACTGCAAGTAGTTCTAAGTACATAACATCTCTATTTCAAGGAATCAGTGGCCTCAGCTGGCTCTGGCATTCCTAACTCACACTTTTGCCAGTGACAAAGTAAATGTGACTGTAAAAGATTTTGGGTCAAGTTCACCCATGTTTAATGCATCAGGGAATGACCTGGCCTGTTTTGTGCATCTCTGACTGTTTAAAACAGCAACTGTCTCTGTAGCCAAGCAAAGAACAAGACTTATGTAGTCACACATATATAATTCAGGGATTTTAGCACACTAATGAAAATGCAACGGCTTCATGGCTGTGATCTGCCATAAAACAATGAACTTCTACCGCGAACGGCTGCAGCTCACTTTAGGTGTCAGACTAAAAGGAGTGGGAATGTCAGCGTGGCTGGGGTGCTGATGAGACCGGATTTTTGCCGGTTTCCTCTTGTCAGCAGCTTCGTGCTATTTCCTCTTTCCAGTCCCAGGTCTTGTCCTTTCAACCCATGGCTCCATCCTCCACCCTCTTCTACTGACACTCCACCTTTCCACCGCAGAACTATTTCATGCTCTACTGCTGCATTCTGCTGCAGCAGCAGCTTTTCTCTTCCTCTCCAGCCACCCTGCGACTTCCCATCCCATCCTTCGTCAAATCTGGGGATTTAACACCCATTTCCCTTCTGATCCCTTGCTACACACATTTGTTTCCTGTACTTATCCCCAAAATGTTAGTCTCATCTCGCTATTTTCCTCTGCTTGCTGACTGGTAAAGGGAGCCCGTCCAGGAGCTCAGGTCATATGCAAAATCTAACAAATCACAGCGGGTCAAAAAGGGCAGGTAAAGTCCACGCACTGGCTGAAACAGGAGGTTTAGCAAAACTTTTTTGATTAAAAAAAACAAACTGGATAGCAAGTGCTTATTTCACACTCAGAGCAGACTGAAAGCGAGATGTGGAAGAGAGTCTAGTAAATTCAGCTAATGTTGATTCAGCTGATGACCACAGCGTGGTCCCCTAGATCTGCTTTATCCTTTTGCAGTTTTCTCAGGTCATTGCCTCATCTTGGAGACCTCACAAAAAAAAAAAAAAAACCCCAAAGAAACACAAACTATCCCCAAAAAAACAGACAGGGTTCATCTGTCTGTACGTTTTAGTCCGTGCTCTGTGTGCTGGTCTGTGCTGAGCCATCCTGGAGGACACGTAGCTCCAGGAACCCCTGATGTGTTCCAGGTGCTGGCTGAACAGCTGGAACTGGTAAGAACAAGCTGGAAATGTTCAGCTGAAATTCTCATTAACAAGTGTTTGGCAGAATTATGAGCATTCGTTCTCTGAGGTCAGTGATAAATGCCAAGAAAATCTGAAGTTCTAGGACTGCCCATTAAAGCACCTACAATGACCACATCACAATGTAAGATCAAACCAGATATTTTAGCAAATACGTACTTGATATATATATTAAAATATTTTTAAGTAGATGCCGTAAAATGTAAATTAAATTNGTTCAGCTGAAATTCTCATTAACAAGTGTTTGGCAGAATTATGAGCATTCGTTCTCTGAGGTCAGTGATAAATGCCAAGAAAATCTGAAGTTCTAGGACTGCCCATTAAAGCACCTACAATGACCACATCACAATGTAAGATCAAACCAGATATTTTAGCAAATACGTAGTTGATATATATATATAAATATTTTTAAGTAGATGCTGTAAAATGTAAATTAAATCTACTAATTCCTCTCCCGTTTCATCCCTACAAAGGGATTTTTAAGTTTATAAACACACCATGATGTTCCCAAGACACCCTGGATCTCCAGTGATATGCAGCTAACTCAGATGAAACACAGAAAGCCCTTAAGAGCACACATAACAACAATTGCTCATTTAGGGTATCAGACCAAGAATAGTATCCATTTGAAACACCAAGAAGAATTTAGGTCAGGAGAACATAATTACTCAGGTTGGAGTTTGTCCAGGTTACCTGGATTACTACTGCTAAAAAAAGCAGAACAGGACCATCAATGAGCACAAGTGATTAGGATCTGTGTTTAGCAAAAGCTTTCAAATATACTAATGTAAATTAAGCGTCTAATTCCAACAACTTTCATTATGAGTTGTGCACCCATTTCATTAAAATCTCCCCTTTATGCTGTGACATTCAGCTGCTTCTTTCTGGCTAGTCAGAGCAGTAAATGTCATTTATTTTCCCCTAAAGTTTAAATGCAAAAAATTTACATATCAAGGACTTCCACATTACATACATTTAAAAGAAGTACTAAATGCTAACCAACTAACAGCTAGATATCTCCCTTTGCATTTCGGTTCTGGGCTCTCTGTGGTCTCAGTCCTGCAAGGAACATCCAGATTGAACAGGATTAAGGACTCTCCTTCCTATGAGCCCTAAATTGGTATCTCCAGCTCTAAACCTATTAGAAAGTCAATCAGTTTCCCCAAACCTACTGCAATATGCATCTGTAAAGCATGATGTATTTCCAAATGTAGGTTAAGAGGGTAAATTGGGCAGCAGCCTTTGCACAATGGGTGATTTGGTAGAACATCCTTGGGCATGGTTCTTGTCCGTGCTCGTGCCAACTCAGCACGGTGACCTGCTTTATTAGAACCTGTCACAAACCAACACTTCTCTCTGCCTTCCGCACACTTAGCTTTCAAGGAAATTAAAAATAACGAAGCTCTCCACCCCAGAATAGTTACTGTCAAAGGAAACAGAGGCAGACTTGGGCATGTTCAGGGTTGAATAATTCCTGACAATTTTCCTTTCTGTACTGGCCTGTCCCTTACAGACCTATTCGCTGTGTTTGCTGACTCACAAATCCTTCCATGTGGCAGACTTAAAAGACTTTATTATAAATACACTAATAATCTGAGCTGTCGCTACTGCTAGCTGCTAAGCTCCTGCTTGAGGCACTGGTAATAATGAGTTCTTATACTCCTTTATTTTCCATGAGGGAGAGCTAAACTGAATGGATTTTATTGTCAGGCATCTGCCCTGTAGGATTCTACAGCTACTTATTCCTACTTCCACTTTTTTGGGGGAAGGGATGGATTGACTTGATCTTTTGCTTGCAGACAGGAAAAAGAAAAAAGAAAAGGCAGCTAATGCTTCCCCCTTTGTCTGTGCGAATTGTGTTATTCAGCAAGAACTGCTGCAGTTATTTATTCTGTTGTACTTGACACGAGGGCCCAGAGAACATTTATCTGTGACTCTACAGCTTCTCAAAAAGCAGAGCAGTCGTTCCTCCATCCCTTTTACCACGAGCAATGAGAACAGGAGCGTACCAGCTGCTTTGTGTCCTGGAGAGAGACCGCGATTCAGTTCAGGAAGGCAGCCGTGATGGAGCTTTGCCATGAACAGGGGAAAGGGAAATCACGCTGAGCCTCTCGCTAGAAAAGTTCATTACCCATTGAAGTTCATTACCAACTGTTCCACCCCTCAGCCTTCCTCTGCTCCTTCCAGCTCCTTAGCCTGGCAGAGCAGAATAGCTCCCCCATTCATATTTTTATTCTGTGATGCTAATCAAGTAAGCTAATTATGTGTATGCCAGGGTTGACACTGGCAGGAATCATGAAATTAGAACCACCTCCCACGCCCTCACATGACTCTTCTGTTCAGACACAGGGTATTATTAATCCCCTAACACCAATTCAGTTTCATTCTGTTCTTAAAGTCATGGCAAACACACGTGCAAGTTAAACTTTGGCCCTAATTTGCACATGGGAAAATGGGTCAAAATCCAATGATAAAGTACTTTTCTGCTACAAAGAACTGTTTCTCCAAAACCTCTGCGTTCTTTGAGAAGATGTTGGTTTTCATGTGTTAGCACATAAAAAAGTCCTCAAAACATGACATACTTTGATGTGGTTAAATTATTCTGCTTTGGCTTTATGCCCACGAAATATTTTGGGGTTCTGTACATGTAAGTTCTCTTGTACATTTGCATTCAGAATTAACAGGATTGATACTATAATTATCACTAGATTGCAATGTCTGCAAGCTTTTGCTATGTTGTGTCCTTGGGACTGAGAGGGGGTAATCACTCTTGAATTATTTCTGGTAGGGGAGTTTTCACACTGTACCAGCCATTTCACGTGCACTGCAATTTATTCATTGCCAGAAATATAATTTGAGAGACTTCAGCTCCTCAGACCTGGTATCAAAACAAAAAGGAGATCTTGCCACAGAAGGCATCAAGGGCACTACTGAACCAACATTATTTAACAAATATATTCATAAAACACAATGATATAAGATTGTATGATTAAATACCATACATTCTGGTTTAAATCTCAGTCAGACAATAACGACACAACCCCTCACACCACATTAACTTTCTTTTAGTATTTAGCAATTCCTCAGATGGTTCCTATTCACTTTTGGCCATGCTGATCTGTTACTTGTGTTTAAAAAGAAAATAAAAAACTGAGATCTCTCATTATATCAAGTAAGAGACAATCAAAGCCAGATTGGTCTGGAAGCTCACTGAGACATGTTCTTTAGAGAACTGAAAAAGCCTTTTTGGCTGAATTTTCTTATTTCCTGTTTCAACGGCTGTGATCCAGAGAACCCCCCACCCACACAGCTGCTTCTCCTTTCAGCCAAAAGATGCAAGTGCAAATGTGTTGATCTGCAAGTTCTGCACACCACAAGCATTTGTGTAAAATCTCGAGTGGACTTGGAGGCAATTGTTTCAGCAAACAGTCAGAATCAGCTGAGGCACATCAGGGAAATTCAGGTTTGTACCTACAAGGGTCTGCCAGTTGATAATTTTGTGGTAAATTCTAGGCAGGTAACAGAGGGTGAATTGTGTAGCCATGGAGCCACTGATAACATCCACTGTGACTCAGAGCAAATAAAGGAGAAGTTTTTCTCAGAAGCAGAGAAGATATTAGCTGTGTCAGAATTCCCTCTGTTCACCAGGGACAAGGACACGAAGGTCAGTGGGTCGAACGGAATCGCTTTTCGTATTTCAGTTTGGGTGAGGAAGATGGTTCTGAAGTGCATTTGGCATACAGAGAATAAAATATGACGAGAGATCTCCCTGAGCTATTCTGCTACACTGTGAGCCAAGGAATTCCCCAGATCTCCTGTTCATCACAAAGCTCACTGGATGGACAGAGCTTCGTGTAAACCTGTTATTTGCATAAGTAGGATAAGGATAGAAAAAGTACAGGTACGATTATGCCACTGTAAACAAGCATCCAAGATGGGGCCAAGCAAGCAGCTAGAGCCACAAAACCATCACAGTCCAAGAAGTAGCCAAATTCCCATCCATGGAAGCTCACAGTACTAAGATAAGGCTAGAGGTGTGCATGTGGCTAACAAGTAGTTGCTTCTGCAATGAAGTCAGTAACGTTTCGGAGCAGGGTGTAAGGAACAGATGAAGCAATAATTTCTTACATCACTCCTGCAAGACTTAACAGAGCTCATCTCCCAGGGCCATAACATTTTGGCACACAGAAAATGCACCAAAGCTTTTCTGGCTGTAGTAAGGGAGGGTGTTTCTAAACAGAGCAACGCAAGACCAGCGGTTAGAGACCTCACCCCTCCAGGATATTAGGGAACTGAAAAGAGCCCCTGGACTGGGCAATTTCATAGCAAAGGTCCTGTTGTTAATCTGAGTAACTGGAAAGCAAACACCCGATATTCCCATTGACTCCAAGAGCAGCTGCGTTCGCTCAGCCTCACCAAGCTGGGGGAACAAAGGGCTCCGAGTACACAAAGGGTCCATGGTAAAGCTGCTATAGGCCCATCTGCTCAGAAGTGATGGGGAAAACAAGAAAGAGGGAGAGGAAGAGAGAAAAGCCCTTAAAGTGTGAGCCTTTTTGGGTTTTAGCACAAATCCTTCAGTTTGTGACTGGAGTTGCCATAGCAATCCTGAGCCTTTCTGAATAAAGGTAGATCTGAAGCAAAATACAAGTGGGCAGCGTCTGTGCCCTCTCTGGTGCCCGGACACATTCAGATCAGCCCTCCTGCCGCTGCCTGGGCACGGCAACCGCCCGCAACGTCACATCACAAACTGTGGGTAAGGATTAGTGCAATTAATTAGCACAACTCAAAAGTGCTTTTCAAACACAAACTCTTGTTTCAAAGCCTGTTCCCAAGGCCTGCCAAGCCAGCTTTTTACTTTGCAGAAGGCCAGGAATAGAGGTTGCTGGGCACAGGCAGACAGCAAAGCTGGGCCTTTAGAGCAGGTTTGCAGGGTCTCATGGAATGGTTTGGCTGGGGATGTTCAGCACGGCAAACCTGGGGTTGAGACCCTCACGCACACACAAAAAGAAAGCCTGAAGTTACCTTCAGAGAGCTGGACTGTCTTGGATGGGGGGAAAAACAAACAAACACAAAGTGAACTGCCCCCTCCTGTCCCACAAGACACCAAGGTTATTTCTGCAAGGTGCTTAGAACAGCCATTTGCTTGCTAGAGCATGCTTGGAATCCCAAAGGGGATCTTTAGCTGCCAGGATATATGGAGAGCAAGCACCTAATCCTACAGGCAGTTGCTGTGGTGCCACATACAAAAGAAAGCCTTGAGTTCTGCGCTGTTATAAATGAGAAAGAAATCCCATAGCAACTTTTCTTCTGCAACTTGCAAACAAACTTTTACAGCAGGGAGAAGGAGGGTCCGGGAGGCGGGTGTAAAACCACAGCCACAACACATCGCTCCCCAGGGTATGTGTGTTTTGCTCACATTTCTTGGCTCCTGGCTTCTCTGTTATTTGTATGGGAGCTGAAGCCAACACCTCTGCAGGTCTTTCTGATCACTAGAGAAAGCACTAGCAGCTACAGTTCCAGCAGAAGAAGCAGCTGCATATCCAACCAAAAATACAACAGGTCAAAGCAGCCAGTTTCACAGAGCTGTGATGCCCACTGGGATTAGGAGGAAGGATTTGCAAAGCAGCTGGTATAGACCTATTCCTCTCAGACAGGTTCTTTAGTAGGCTGAGATCTGGAATTTGTTAACACAGCCTTGTGCCTCCCAGGGGTTACCCATTCTCTAAAAAAAGCTGAGATGGGGATGCAGGAATAGCCAGGTTATCCTAGTGCCTTTGGAGAGCTTTGCAATGCAGCTGCTTTTGGTGCATTTGTTAATGGCCCAGGATAGCAAGCAAATTGACTTGTTTCTTCTCAAATAGGGTTTTTGCATCCAATTTAGTACAGAGTTGAGAATCCAGACAGGTTTTCCAGAGAACACATTTCCAAAGACATTCTGAGGAACTCCCAGGAGTTCAGTGACATTGCAGTAACAGTAAAATATTGGGTAAAACAGCTGCAAGAACCAACTGAGCATGATCTAGAAGCATCCTTTTCATTGTACCAGAAGCAGCATCTGTCTGGATAAGCCAAGCGAAGGAAAAAAACAGAGGGGAAACCAACCAAAGATGCAAACAAACAATCAACCAAAAAAGAGCCACAACCAAATTTTTTTAATACAAAGTAGATTTTCAGCCTAACCAGTTCTGCGGTTCAGGAGACTGAGTGGTCAACCAGAGTTGCATAAGCTGGCATTACCGCTAAGACAAAAACACATTCCAAATTTGCTCTCTGGCCTTTGGCTGGTTACTAAATCCTTGACCCATCACAAGTCATGACAGGCCTCATGGAGGGTGAAATCCACAGCCCTTCCTCAGGCTTTGCTATTCAATTTGTGTAAGAGCAACAGGATTTGAGATACGAGCACCAAACAGGCAAATTAACGATTGCTGTGAAAACTCTCAGTGCAACCTGGAACTGGATTTTGTCTCTTTGTTCATCAAGTACTTGTGAAGTACCATTCTCAGTGAAAATGCCAGAACTTGTAATGATGCCCAGAAGGGGAAAGATCTCATCTCCATTAGCCAAAACTCCACCATAACCTTGCTTGAGGAGCCAGCATCATGTGGCCATTCAGGAGAAGCTGTAAGAGCAAGGCTGAGACTAGAACATCTCATAACACTTGAGACAACGTCAATCCTTTATATGGATTGCAGAATATGTATTCTTCTATAGACTCACATGCATTTTTATTCTGTTATCATAGAGTTTATGCACTTTTGACTCTAAAGCCAAATAGCCTGTGTTGCTAAACATCCAGCTACAAGAACAGGTTTTTTTTAAAGGAGCTCTTGTTTAATGTTAAATCTGGTGTAGTGGCTTTTTAATAACGCCCTAGATTCAGAACGCTTTGTGTTCCTGTGTACTCTGGAAGGGCGGTTATTGTGCACATTATAGTGGGCACCGCGTTAAACATCTGCTGTGTGAAATCCTCAAACTCCCCAGCTGAGCAAATTGCTGGGTGTTGTTGGGACTGTGCTTGGTGCTCTGGTCATTCACTTGACTGGAAAAAAGAAAAAAAATCCACCTCTCATGCAAGTCCTAACAAGGGACTCCTGTGCACACCAGCTGTCAGGATGGGGAAAGCACTGTAATTGCAGTGATTAAACGCTCACAATGGCAGCAGCCGTGCCTTTCCATTTAAGGTGGAATGAAGCTGCCTTCTCACAGTGACATGACTGCTCTTGTAAAACCTGCAAAGTTGTACCAGTCATCTTTGCACCAGTATTTTTAATCCTGCAAAGCTCACCCCCCACAAGCTGGCACCTACATAAACAGTTCCAATACATCCAGGGGAACTGAAGCATAAAGGGTCTGCTGACCTCCAAGCTGTGCTATGGATCTGCGTTTTAAAAAGATCCTACACTTCATATTATTACAACAGTGGCAATTTTGGTACCTAATCAGTGAGGTGAACACAGGAGGGCTCTTATTTATTATTACAAACAGTGCAGGAGCAGTGGTTTGGGAAGGAGAAATCACCACATGTATTTGATAGGACTCAATAAGATCTCAGAGAGAAGGATCCAGAATCTCAGTAGAAATTAGTGCCACCCAAAGCAATGGAATTCCAGTTGATTTGAGTTCACGACACCAGTGGGCTTTTGCAAACGAATCTGCCTCTTTGTCCCTCAAAGACTCGAGCCAAACAGTGTGAGTGTGCAGGATATCTGAATATTATCTAGGTTTTCCAGAAAATAGTTTCACCTCTCCCAAGCAGAAACAAGACCTTGAGGAAAAGCAAACAGTGCTGTCCTCTATCTCTAAATGCCTTCTCTCCATGCACATTTCGGACTGGATAAAAATAGCTTTAAACCCTGGGTTAAGTAAGCTTCTTATATTTTAAAAAAAAAAACACTGTTTGAAGTGGACAAAGGAGACACAACTGAGACATCACATAAAGGCCTCTGGTTTCTGTGTCTGCAACTTGAAAAGACATCCTGGTATCATTTTATGTGTCCAAGAGGGAACCAACAAACACCGAGGCACTGATTGCAAAAAGCAGAGTAAGCACAAATACGGAGATGTGTGGAAACCGGGGGCGGCTGTCTAGTTCTCCCTTCTACATGTCTCTCTCAAGATCAGACTAAGTTCCTTTTCAAGACTAACTGGAAGCCATGAAAAAAAAAATATATATATATATATATTCACAGAGAAAAGACAAATCTCAGCAATACATCACAAAAAGATAGTAAACTTATGAGTTGGTGAAGATCTTGGCTACAGAAGAATCAGAAGCAATCAGGCCATATAATTTTGAAACTCACAAACACTAAACCTTTTTTAGAGACACATGCTTTGCTTATTTCTGTTGTAATCACTTCTGAGATATAGTTGAAAGTAAAGCACAGTCAGAGAATAGGATATGAGATTGCTTGGTGAATTTTTAAACTGCAGCACATAAAGCACTAGAGGTCTATAGATTACTCTGAAGGGACTGAGAAGGGAACTACGAAAAGCAAGCTCATTGTCTTGCTAAGTTTATTAATCAAGGGTCCACAAACCTGGCAAGCTTGTTTGCTTCAGTATGCCTCAGTTTCTCCTCCAACACTCCTCCCCACCTCCCCAAATGACCCACCAAAAGAAAAAGTCAGAAAACTAATCATCTCTTGCTATTATCCACACTAATATCACCTTGGAGGATTACGACCCAAGTCCTGAAAACTCATCTTTATAGGACGAGAAAATAAAGCATCCTTATTCTTCTCAATTATTACTATTCCCCTAAGAACCATTTGGACCAAACCCAGAGTTTCTGTGAGGATTTCCAAGGCAGGAGCAGGACAGACAGCTAGCTGATGGAGGGGTCTCATAACCATCCCAGAACAAGCCATTCCCACATCTGAACCAGTGCTTTTTGTGATGGGGTCCAGCTTAAAAGTGGAGAATTCTGCTGGATCCCTCATGACATCCACTGAATTTGAGGTACTACAGCTTGTGGAGGCCACGCTGCACCACTGACCATGAACACAAAGCCTAGAAAGGAGAGGAAAAGTAGGAAATAGCCAGAATTATGCTGACATTTGTTTATTTCTTACATTAGAAACTGGAAAAAACTATGTCACATCAGCAGATAACATCTTAAAAAATAGAGTAGTGCAAGAAACAAAGAGCAGATACCATATAGAGACACGAGAACGTGACAGGAATTGTTACTGGACAATGAAAGAACTTGCTCGGTGCAGAAACTGGTCTCAAAGGACTGCAGAAGGGAATCACTGCCCCAAAACCAGGGTTTTATAAGACAGATTTATAACCTCCGAGGGAGCAAGTCTGTGTTAGTGGTACTACATGAGCCCCGAGTTGGATCCATAATGCACTGAGTCCAGTACGCAGTAAGTATCCCAGTGCAACAGTGCAAACTGAGAGTGCCTTACCAAACTTAAAGCAAAAGTCAACCCACAATAAAGTCATGCAATCTATTCCTGAGAAGAGATGCTCCCAGACCCCACTCCCAGCATCACACACACTTGGCATTGTTACGAATTGGGTCAGAGGCCAAAAGAGCAGGAAGGTAGATGAAAATAAGGTGGGTGGACAGTTTATATGTACTCTCTTCACAAAATAGAAATTGCTTCTATAAATAGAGCTGCACCTTCCTACCAAACAGTCTTTGTTAGACTGGTCTCGGGGTTGTGCTTCCTTTTTGTGACTGGCCTCCTAGCCAGACATTAACAAAGCTTTCAGAAGGGCTGCAGTATTTTTTCCCTGATCAGTACAAAAAGCTCAGCCAACATCACAAACATGTCCCTCAGACTGGATTTAGGTGGCTAAAGACTTCACGACATGTCACCAGCTCATGGTAATATCACCCTTTTCTTCCTCATAGATGCCCAAGAGGCCACAATGTGAACCCGCCGGGAACGTGATCTGGCTTTAAAATCAGGTGATTTTTAAGCTGGATCAGTTCCCTGATCCACTTTGCTGTATAACAAATTCCTTTGACAAAACCAAGTGTAGGACAAAAGCAGGAACAAGTGAAAACAGAAGAAGAAACTAGAAGGGCAGGACTACAGTAATCCGGCATTACCACTGAATAAAGCCATTCAAGTCATAAAATCACTACAGAAATCACATTACTGCACCTTAGGCAGAATTCGGTATTAACACTGACGATGGGGAGTTACGGAAAGCTGCTTGTGCCCTCAGCCTCAGAAGATTTCATCTTGAGAGCGCTACCGAATGCCTTGAACCAGAACAAGCACATGCAGAGATTCTTTCTCAACGCGACAACGTTCAGAACATCTTAAAACATACACGTAAAGCCCCCTAAGATTCTTCCATCCCAGCCTAATCAAAAGACGTGCGTTAGCTCTGAAAACTCTCAGGTAGGGATTTCAGAGATTCCTCCTCTCTCTGCTAAAGAGTTTAATGAGGAACTATCTTAGAATTGCTGGAAAAGTAGAGACCTCCTGTGCCTATTCAGTTATGAGTCACCAGCCAAGTCTGCCAGTGTGTTAGTACATGGAAAGGGATTTCTGCTCCTGTCACGCAGTCCCAGAGTAGATAATAAGGAATTCTGGCTAATTTAACAACCTACCTTAATAAGCCAGAAGTCAGCCATGCCAAACTGTCAAAACTGTAGATCTTCCTTGAACTTTCTCTAGAACTTTCCATGGGAGATCTTGCCAGCATGGAAGAATCCTTTGAAGAAAAGGAACAAATGTGTGAGTCACTTAATCTTTCCTTTTAAACAAAGAGCTGAATTACTCACACGCTCTAGTGGGGACAGGCATTAGGCTAAAAACACTAACTCTGCTGCTTCAGTACATTATTATCTCAGGAGACAATTTAGTCCTTTTGTCCAGGAAGGCTGGAAACTGCTAGAGAGGTGGTTCTCAGCTTTGAAAGTTTTATCTTGCGAGTTGTCACATATCTGCTTTCTTTTTGCAGAAGTGTTTTACTAGAGATAATTGGAGAAAGCAAATATCCAACATTGGTTTTCACCAAGTTATACATTTAAATGCATAACTAAGAACATGCTGGGTATTAGCTAGTTCCACAAGCAATCCAATCAAGAAATCTAAATACTGAGAGATTCGATAAACTGCCACACTGTCGGTTTATACACCCATTACTCCCAATGAGCACAGCCTACGAGCAAGCTGGGATTTATTTATTCCAGAAATTTATGAATAATTTCTAACAACAAATCCATCTGAGAATTCTGCAATTTGTCAGCAAACAAAAGAAGTGGCAGAATTTCTCGGATAAATTAGTTTTAATGAATTATTCACCAAAGCTTCCTGTATAATGAAGCAGAGAACAATTCTACATTGACAGACAGAACGAGGATAACAATCTAAGAAATATTTTTCATATTTTGTTTCCACAAAATGACAAACACTAGGAACATTCATATTTGTATCCTTTAGCACCACCATGACCCAAAGTAGATTTAACATACAGCATATGATGAAATATTTAATGACACAGCATCTTATCACAGATTTTTACTTTCTCCTAATAAAGCAAAAAGGTGTTCTTACAAATTTAAAGACAAATTACAACACAATGCCTCTAAAACCTTTAAAAGACATGGCCACAAACTAGTTTCCTTCTAGTAGCCTTACCCCAGGGCCTGTCTAAAGCAAATCAATCTCTCCCCATCCTCATCATTTCCTTTTAAGCAATAGCTGGAAACAGCCCCATCTGCTTTAAAAATCAACGAGCAGCAGCTGGTGATCAGTCCCCTATATAGAAGTCTGTGAGACTTAAGGATATTGTCCTGAGCAACTCAGTCAAAATTAATTATAACCTAGATGGAATTAATTAGAGGCTATCTTTATTTCATCTCCAGTGTTGTGCAGACAATTGTTTAGCTGCTCCTCACATGGCTTGCTAATCACAGGAAGATGAAACCACTTAAAATGAAATGTCCTGAATGGCCTTTGATTTAGATTTACAAGAGTGTGTTCGTGGAGGTGGCGAAGAAAGAATTCTGTTTGTTAAATATATAGCAGATCTACACACACACACACACACACAAATTCACCAGTTCTTGTTATCACTCAGTTGTAGCATCAAAACAAAAAAGTTTATTCAGAACAATAAATTTCAGCAAATGTACATGAGAAACACAAACATCTGGTTATATAGTTGGCTACCTATACAACAGATGGCTATCTAGATAACAGTTAGCTATATATATATAACGGCTGGTTATATAGCACAGGCCCATAACTATACAGGTCCTATAAAGGACCAGGACTTCAATATGACACAAATCATTCATATGGCTGAGGACTTGGTGTATCTGTTTCGAAAGTAATGCATCAACACAGCAAAGAAAAAGATTATATCTATCCAACATATAAATATACACAACGTGCATGAGTGTGTAAATATGTGCTTATTATGTATACTTATCTTACAAACACATTCACATATGTGAACAGAAAAACTTAATTAATCCAAACGAAATGAAATATATGTTTTTAAAAATTACATCTTCCCATTATGTAACAGGTTTAATAGAAATTCTATCCAAACTGGCCACAAAACATTCTCCATAAATTGGCAAAAAATCTGTGATTTGTGTGCAAAATCCTAAATATTTCACATGCCATTGTTCAAAGGTATCTTTTTGTGGCTAAAGTCTCATTTTAATCTTAGCAGCATAAGACAGACTATTTACAGTTCCTCCTGCTCTCGAAGCCGATTTGAAAACCTTGTGTCCCAACCAGCCACACTATAATTTCCCACATTTAATTAGAAAATAGATGAGATCAGTTTATTTAAACTGGTACTTGAAGTAAGCAATTAAGTGCTTCAATAAATAGGACTATGTGCTGCAAATCTGGCCTTTCATTACGTGTACAGTTCCTAGCGCAGTAGGTTTCTAGTACCAGACAGAAGCTTGCAGGCACTGCTTTAATAAAAATACGCTATTTAAGAATATTGTGATGTATTTCCACTGCCTCTGGGAGACTTACACTAATACAGCCTATTATCTGCCCTTATTACATGGAACTAAGTGTGCAATTAATTGGCAATCTGTAGTGGATTATGGAAACATTCCAAATGGATGGGGATTTATCACGGTATTTTCTTCAGCAGCAGCTACTGTAATTTCCTAAGTTTCAGACACCGAATTTACAATAATTTATTTCTTCGTCAGGTAGGTCTTCTGAGAAAGAATTTCCATTTCCTTTTGCATCAGTGGCAACAGCTCAAGATGTAGCACAAAGCACCTGTGAGATAACACAATATTGCTCCAGCAGACGCGTCTTTGTGATCACACACGGCACGACGTGTGGGCTGAACGCCGCCTCAAGAAATGAAAATGCAATCAATTGCCGTAGTTAATGTTTTGCTCGGTGGGAAAAGCTCCATCAGGCAGTCTGGAATTTCATTAATCTGTGGCATCGCACGAGCTGCTTTGTGTTTTCTTCTCCCCTGTGTCAACCCTCCTTAGGGACTTGGGGCAGGGGGGGTTGCTGACCTTTCCAGCCTTGCCCTCCAGTGCTGCTGGGGTTAGGAGAGGCAGAATAAATCGGGGCTGACAGATCTGGAGCTGTGTTACCGACAGCTCTGCTGTCACTGGGGCCTGTGGCATCAGGAGGGGTCGCTCTCCTGGAAGCTGGATCCAGCCAACATCTGGAGGAGGCCAGTAGACCCCGGCGATCCATCGCAGACTGGGGCAGGGGTTCTGAACACGCCGCTCGCTCCAGGGCTGTTCTTTAAGACATTCAGATAAGATGTTGTATGTGTGCGCAAAGCTCGTCAATGCAGTCTTCCTCTCTAGGGAAACAGAAAACGAGCTCCTGGCAGAAAGAAAAAAAGAGCTCCTTCTGCTCTTGATTTTTTCAGCCATTTGAACATATCAGAACGTGAGCTCCTGTTGTTACGACACAGAGCGTCTGCACTGCAAACGGGGAGAATCCATAGGAATAACCCTCCCATTGTATCACCCTTCAGGGCAAATTCATACTGTTCCTTTTCTACGCTAAGTATTGCTTTTCATTAGTCTGCTTAGGGTGGTGTAGATAAAAGGTCACCCTCAAACAGCACTCATGTTATATAGCAGCTCTTATTCCATGGTCTCGAGACTTCTGTTTTCTCCCCTCAGCATAAATACACAAGAAGGCAACTAAAATGCATGGACAAGAGTTATAGTCTTGTTTGCCTAGGTATACAGTTCCCGAATAGTGAATAGCTTACTGCTTTTTTTATACACTCAGCAAGTATCAAAATTCTTGTGAAGGTTTATAAATGCATATTTGCGTAGACCACAGTTCAGCCAAGAAACCTAATACTCATGTGAACTACATGCCCTGCTTTAGGCATTTTCACTTTAATGTGACCTAAGATATGCATCTGACTGTAAAATAAAATATCTATTTATTCTTCCAGCTATACCTAAGCCTTCTGCTGCTTCCACCTCCATTTATTTTCACATTGATAATTGCCCCCTTTACATTTCCAGTAACAGACCCACACACATCCAGTGAGTCTCCAAATTGCTCTTGCCATGTGTTAGCATTAATAATTAATGAAACCAGCTGATTGTTCCAAGTGACCCATTATCATGTCAGGGCAGAAATGAACCAGAGAGAAGACAGGATTCATTTCTGCACCTCCAATTTCAGTATCAAAGTTCAAAATCAAAACCCCATCAGCAACATAAATCCATTTCTCTCAAGAGATCTATTTTTTCTGAGAGGTGGCCAGAACGGCCCCACAGCCTGAAAAGCAGATACAACCATGCTCAGGGCTTTTTAAACATTAACTATTGTGTTCTCCTCCAGTATGTGACATTTCTCAGGGCTTTTCTGACATTTAAGTATCATCCAGGCATTTAATAATAATCAAGAAGAGAAAAAGAATGGGAAAGGGAAACATACATTAGCATGAAAGATTAAGAGAAATTAAGATGTATAGGACACAAAGAAGAATAAAATCCTGGTATACAATGGGGTGCCACAGAACAGAGTGGGAGGCCTTCTGTTCATTAAGTGTTGATATAATGGATTTAAATAAAATTGAATAAAATCCAATTTAAATGCTAGAATAAAAAGACTCGAACGACCGGCTAGGGAACAGAATGGGTCTCTGCCTCACAGAGGTCAGACCAACGGTTGACCGACAACAGCTGCAGATGGTCTGACAGCAGAAGCCTGCAAAACTCAAAAATTACAGGCTTAAATCAAGTCTGCTGGTCCTTTTTAACCCCATTCTTTGCTGTTCTTCTAACATAAGAGTGATCCTCTAGCATAAAAAGTACCTGTCACAGATGCCTTAACGTAGTTGGTATCTTATTAACTTTTATCGTGTCTCAAATTATGTCAGCTTCTATGTGCGTGATCCTAAGGCAGGACTGTTCAATTTTACAAGAATAATTGACACTTCAGCAATCAGACAATAAATTCTCCTGCTGAGAAAAAACAAACAAACAAATGACAGCTCGTAAAGTTATTCCAAGTCATGAGAAAAGCTTTACTGGAGATAGCACCACAGAGCATATTATCAGCCTGCTGTTAATGTAGAGCTCCCTGCTTTATTATTAAAGGATGACTAACTCATGTTACATTTATTTCCTCTAAACTTGCCCCGGGCTACACGAAAAGCAGGACTCAACTATTTGGAGGAGCTTTCAGAGAGTGCCACAAATAAAATGTAGAAATTCAGCCCAGTATTTCTGTGGGGTGCAATATCACTTGAAGTTGTACCACGAGAAATGAAGACAAACCCAAACATGTACAAATCATGACTTTTCCAATGCCACAAAAGCGTTCTAGGTGTTGATCACAATTTAGAGAAGGAAAAGTTGATATTGCAAAAGTTGAAAGTGCAATACGGGGCTGTGTAGGTTTCCCTGTTTTCAGTTGTGTCTACTGTCTATGTCCTTGCTTTGGTCAAAGCACAAATCCACCACTCACCGTTCTTACAATTAGCCCTTACAGAATGCAAGAGCTTTCTTAAGAGTTATCTGACTGCCACAGGATCAGTACGTTACCCAGCAAATGACTCACTTTTTCAATCCCCTCCATGTGACAGCAGGGCACAGAAAACAAGCACGTTTATATTGTTTCTAGTTGGCTGTGCAGCTAAAAATTGTACTGCTATGACTCCATTCTCACCAAGGGACTTGCCGTTACGGAAGGCTGATCATCATGTTTTAGTCATGACAAAAGCAAAAACCTGCTTGATTATTTAAGGCAATCACTAAATCACTTTTGTGTTGTGTCTGGTATTGATTCCCTCTCAACTGTGCTCGGCTTTCAGTGATGTGTATGTAGGGTCAGCAATCTCATCCCACCATGAGATGCATTAGGTATTGCATATTTAGGGCCTGTGTGTTCTTTGTTTAGGATCCAAAGATTAGCCTCTAACATAAACTACAGATATGACCTCTCTTTGCACAGGTTACAATAGTATGGCTAGAACATGCCTAAATGAGATATTCCTGCATTCTTAATGGAGAATATGTAACCTATGGTTGGGTCTTCTGCTGCAAAAGATGGTCTGGAAACTCCAGCATTTGGATTAAACACTTGGGAGTAACCCTGTTCTAGTTTATGGAGCAGTGAGATGATTTATCATGCTGTTCCCAGCTCAAATGCAAATGAGATTATAATGCCATAATACAATGATACCTTACACATTATGGTTCCATGTCTTTTACTCACATCAATTACAAACTCTGTGGTAAGCAAAAGACAAACATTTCATCTGCAACCTTAGTGGAATGCGTATTTGAAGGTATTTATTACCCACAAAGATGTAGGTACATCATGAGTCTTCTCTGCAGGAAAAGGGAACCAAGATCCTCTCCAGGGATTTTTGGAGGAGTTTGCAAAAACCACCTCTTTATCACTTTAGAACAGCAGCTACTAAACCACTCATACCAGAGTGCCAGCAGCTGTTTATCTTCTTTTTTTTTCCTGGAAATGTTAAAAATGCAAAAAACCACTAGAAAGATCCTTGCAAAGCAGCTGTGGCTTATTTATGATGCCTTTGCCACCCACAGTGTCAAATGCAGTGTTTCACATTGAAGAAATATGCGTGATCCATGAATGATCTATGAGACACAGACCTAGCAGTCCATTACTGAAAACATGATCTATTGAAGGAAAAAATATAGATAGTGAGAGTCTGTTTCAAACAATAAAGTGCATTCAGTATTAGCTCATCTATAAAGTTACCATACGAACAGACTGGCTGGATCCTCTTTGTTTGGTTCTTGTCCTACGTTCCAACACAGTGTTTTTCAGGGCTACTGGATCAGTTTAAGTCCATCACTGTGTGGTATATGACTATATTTCCTGGGGTTACATTTGCACTTGACTTTCTGTGTGCAAAAAAAATCCCATTTATGCTCACACTAGGTTTGCAGTTTCATTCTTCTCATGCATTTCTCACTCATACTTCAAAAAACCGTCTGAAGTTTCTGGTTCAGGTCTGCAGTTTTTCCTTCAAGGCAATCATTTTGCCTGTCCATCACACTGTTACTGGAAGGGGACAGCAACTCCTTCCCACCCAACACGAAGGGGAAGAAATAGCCTCAAAAATCAGACTTGTCGTCATGGAAACCAGAACAAGGATTTTCAAGGCCAGACTGGATGCGTTTATAAATCAGAGATGAGGAAAATCCTACCCATTTATAATAACACATTAAGTGGAAAACGTCTTTTTTATAGGAAGTCAGATATTTACTAGCTCAACAAATGATGCAGTGTAAAGCTGTACATGAGTAATTATTTTATATAATCCCATATGATCTCATCAGAACCAACGGTATATATGTTTGCGAGAAAGGCAGCAGTAGCCATAGAAACCGCTCTTCCTGAGCGGCATAAAGTGTCTGTAACACACAGTTTTGGTGGTGGCCTCACGCTCCTGCCAGCTGTGCGGCTGCTTTTGAGCGCGAGGGGGTTTTTGGTGCAATTGAAGCCACTGGAAGCGGCGTGTTTTATTTCGTGTAACTCCAGCGCTTGGCAGGTGCGCTGGCTCTGAAAGGAGGTACCTAAGGGAAGGGGGGTTCCTTCTGCAGGACGAGAATAAAAGGTGGTTCCAGGGGTACTTGTAGCAACAATGCAATTTCTTCCCTGTGTTCTATTGCTACAGCACTCAAGGAAAATCAGGGCTATTATGCCCTGCGCTCTTTCAATACTTGTCTGGGCAATCTCCACCACAGCATGACTCCAGGAGCTACAGAGACGGACAAGAGAACAACCAACCTGCCTGAGGCCATGCAGCAAGACAAGGACAGACCTTGGAAAAGAAATGTGTTTTTTTCTTTCATTTTTCACTCAGAGTTTTCCCACCTCTTAGTTCAAGAGATTATTTTGATTCCTCAATGGCTCCCAACCATTCGCACAGAGTATTTCACCGCTTCACCTTCTTTCCCCCCCACACCTTGAATTTCCTCTCCCCCATCGGCTGCCAGCAGAGCGCCCAACCTCAAGGCCTGGCAGAGCTTGTTGGTTTGGACTCCGATCTGTGACATACCGCCTGTTTAATGTTGGAAATCATTGCTTTAAACTGCAACTTGAGCCCTGTCTGGGGATACAAGCTCTGAGCCAGCTCTAACAGCAGATGACTTACACGGCAGCTCTTCGAAGCTATCACAGCTCTCTGTTACCATCTTGATCTCACCGCTACCTTATCCATTATAAAAGCACGTTATCCTCTTGTTTGTGTAACACATAATAGGGCCCAAGCTGTAAAAAGCCAGCCTGACCCTCAGGACAGCTCATTGTCCTGTGGAAAATAGTTGGATTTACAGTTTAGGACCATTTATTGTTAACGACAGTTTCACCCATATGTAATGAAGTACAACTTGAAAACAGAAAATAAAGAGAAAGCTGGTATGTTCTGCTCTGGAAAGCATCCATGGGACACAGATCTGCCACGCTTGTTTTGTGAAGCTCCTGGACTACCCACACATGGGATAAACACAGAGATGGAAGCAATTTATTGCCCCACCTTCCTCATGGAGCCTATAGCCAGGACAGCAGGACCACACAGGAACGAGCCCCAGAACCTGGATTTTACAGCCCAAAGTTCTCCAAAAAAACCCTGTAACTGATGGAGTAACCTGGCGGTGCTGACATGTACAAAGACGTGGGTACGTACTATCGTTGCAGCCACAGAGGCAGCAACCTCTGGGAAAAGCATGAGGCAGGAACAGCTTCATCTCTCTCACTTTAATCTGGTGTCTCACCTTGTATCACACACTCTTGGAGCAGAGATCCCAGCGCTGAGCAGTCAGCAACAACTGGGTGCTCCCATAATCTGCACTGGTTTGCCAAGTATCGCTGTGGGCAATAACTGTCCCATCGTGGGCAATAACTGTCCCATCGTGGGCATTTGTTTACTCAGTGAAAGATAAGCCAAGGACTTCAGACTCCGATAGACACACTGCACTTGACCCGGACAGAAACGGGGGAAGCAGTTCAAAAGATGAGCTGCGTTGAAAAATAAACTGCGCTGCACAAAAATAAAATGTATAGATAAAATACAGCCCAGGTGGTAGGGAAGAAGCTAGTGATATGGGGAAAAATCTGCAAGTAACAATCAAAGCAGTGCAATGCTAACTGCGCAAACACCCTAAAATTGCAAGAAATTTATTAGTTTACTTAATGGCTCTTAAAATCACACAAGCCCTGATCATGTTTCCATCACTTCTTTTCAAAACCTAAGAGTTCACCATACAACAGATGACAAAACACTGGTTTCTTGTTACATGGTGGGTGTAAACAGTGTACACTGCCAAAAAACACAGCTGTCCTGCTGAAAAAGACTCCTTCACTAGTAACTGCAAATCGGAGATGTTTGTAAGGGTTTTCTCCCACTGTCTGGAGAAAGAGAAAGCGCCTGTGTGCATTAAAGAGGTGAACAAGGGTGAGGGGAATGTTACTGAGATTTTCCCATCTCCTACTCAAACACTTTTTGTTTGCCAGATACAATGCTATGAAATTGTTTGATTTTGTTTTTTTTTCCACTGTATTTCCATCTTATTGTCTTTGCTGGTGTTAACACTTCCAGGGTTTTGGATCGGTAGACCCAACAGTCTGACCGCAAGAACGCAATTGTGACAGCTCACCGTGAGTCCAGTTCAAAAAATCTGGGCCACAGTGCTACCATGCCAAGTGTTGCCCACGTTACAGTCGAAATAGATGAAATATAAGCTGTGCTCTGAGGAAATGAGACCTTCTGTTTCCATCTGGAGCAAAAGGATCCTCTGCTTTTCATCCAGAAGTACTATATATGGAAACAGCTAAAGTTATGAATTGTCAGATTCTGTGGAAAACTTCCTTATTAGAACAAACACCCTGAACAAATTCTAAAATATCTTCATGGAAAGCAGCCTGTTTAAAAAGCAAAACAAACAAAAAAGAAACAAAAACAAGGACTGGTGATATTCAGTGAGAGACAGAATTCTCCCATTTGACTCCTTTATCCAGTTACAGACTTGCTCTGCTCCTCTACAGCTTTTACTAAACACAGATTACAAACCCTTGCAAACAATACGAACCAGTTAGGTAATGCAGTAAATAATCTGGTGTATTTAATTCAAACTAGGCCTGGGCCAAGCAGAAAAAAACCCAGACATGGTTGTGTACTGTTTCTGAGTATCACAGATTGCATATTTCATGGAGAAGGTTCCTTTGTTAAGGTTTATTTGCCCTGTTAAATTTTCTCTAGTTTATACAAAGATTATAGCAGAGGGTTTCTTAAAATAATAAGATTTCATACTCCAACCTGAGCCACAGACCTTGTTATGAAATAAGTGCTGCATATCAAACTACATTAAAAGCATGTTAAAATGGCCAACATAAGCATCCTCAAACTGGGAAATGCCAGAGTTCGGGACGGCTTGTCAGCTAGTCTTATCACTGGATCAACTGAGAACTCTCCCAGTTTCAACTGGTAACAGCTTCAGAGCAGCACAAGCCTGACAACTGGGGCATGTGGAGGCCTGATAGTTTCACTACACAACCTGCAGAAGTGGACAGGACTTCAGACAAGTCTTCCGGCTAAATTCTCCCTGCCAAGTGAAGCCCCGCTCAGCCTGAAGGAGACGGATATTCTTCCAGTTTGATGCATAGTCATATTTCTCATTTGCATGAACAATCACCATTGTAGGCTCAGCAGGAGCAGCTATATAAACAGCTATGCTGCTTATGCATATGTCTCGTGAATATCTGACCCAAACTATATTCTCTCATATTTCAGCTGCCCTGCACTTCCTACATTCAATAAACTGAAAGCAAGCTGATTCGTAAAAGACATTGGAACCAGCTTTTTCTTTCTGTAAATCTCTTCTAAGAACAACAAAGTCAGTCCTAACTCAACAGTTTTGATTGTTAAACCATATATGTATTTAGGCTAACCAACTATTTGCAGTGTTTCTTATAAAGAAAATCTGGATCACAAAAGAGTGACATCTTCATCTAAATTCTCCCAAAGTAGAAGCAACAAAGGTATCTCTTCTCCTCACGTCAGAGAGCTTGTTTTTAATTTCTTTTAGTACTGTGGAGTCCATAAGTCAGGATTAGTGCTCCATTCATAAGCCCGAGAATGTTTTCACACATAAATGACCCCACCTTTTGACTGTGTGATGTAGTCATGTAATGATTGCCCCTAGCTCTTCCCATGAAACATCTCTGAATCATAGAACAATACAGGATGGAAAGGATCTCTGGGCCCAACCTCTACTCATATTTCAAGGAAGACAAGGCCAGGGCAGCCTGTGAGAGCATCATATTCTCCCCTTACTATGGGTCCTGCATTTCTTCCAGTCACCAGGATCTAGTCCACAGCCCAGAGTAATCTTTATGATCTGTATACATGCAAGACATATTACAATTTAGCTTAGTAAAGTCAGGCTTTGAAGTTTTGCTGTAGACAGAGGCTGCATCTTGGTGACAACATGTTTTCCTTCAGTTAATAGGCTATGACAGGATGCTTTTATCCTACTGTAAGTACATTTTCTAAGATACTGCATATTACCATCTTTACCCATAATCAGATTCACCTCTTCACTGCACCCTTTCTTTCTCCTTTTATAGAAGGGATTTGGTTGCTAGCAGGCAGAGGTTTTTGTAAAGGGAAGTGCAGAGACTTGCAAAACCCAGAACTTCCTTTGTGACTACCTAAGGACGCAGTTCTGATTACAGTCAGACTCTTTCTTTTAGCCATATATGGCAATCCCATAAAAACCTGAAGACACATCAGGTAAGTAACTGCAAGGTTACAGCTGTCACAGCAGCCAATTAAATGCAGAGCTGAATAATACGTATATAAAAGGGCATCAGAGTGCAGGTTTGGACTATACCCTTTAAAGTCAAAGGAATTTTGTGCTGAGGTCACACCGCAAGGTGATCAGTGGGTTGAGCCTACAGCTAGTTTCATCAAATTACCAACATTTTTGCAGGATTTCTCTTACTGTGACTATAGATGGCTTGTAAAAATTCAAGCCTACGATCAAAACAGGAAACACAGAGCCTAATGGCATTAAGAAGAGGTACAATGACTTTGGTGTTCACTAGACCCTAAAATATGAACAAGGATCTTTTATAATGTAACTCCGCTGTTTTCACGAGGCCAAGTTTGACCTCTTTTGCAAAGGCCAGAATTCTGGAATATAATGTAAGTAAAATGCCACAAGATTTCTCTCTGCTCTAAGTCAAGGTAGGAAAAAAAAAAATTTAAAGATAACTTGGGTGAGACAGATGTGCTTGATATAAACACACAGCTGCTCAGCTCATTATTTATATTCTAGATTGTTACTCTGCATGAATTTCCTTTAACTGAAACAGTGCATTATTAGAATTACCTGGAACTAAGGCCATTTAGTCTATAGTCTTGGCAAACTAATAAAACCAAACCTACTCCATTTTATGCAAGTCAAAAGTATACAGTGCTTTAAATAAAATAGTTAGGGGTTTTATGGGTTTGTTTTTTCCCTCTGCAAAGAAATACTCATCTATCACTAGCACACAAAATTAGCCACAGTTGTTTCCAGAAGCCTCTTGTGTCTTCTTCCTCTTTTTTTATACACCAGCCTAATCTTCAATGTCCTTAAAAGGCTTCTTAGTGTGTTCTCTCTTTCTTACTGGCAGAAACAAAGTGAGACACCAAACTAGCACAGCTAGAGCATCTGAAAACACACACGAGGAAGTGACCAGTCATTTAAAGAGTGTTGCAAACTATTATCCTTATGGAGCACGTTTCTAGCTTGACTTTCTACACTCTCAGTGCAAAAAGGCTACGAAAGGGTGTCAGCCCATGACCTGGAAATTCCCCCCTAGCAGGAGCATAATCTATGCGATTTAGTGTTAGCATCTTGTGGCTTTAAGAGTAAGTCTACCCTGCGGATTACAGCCTTGTGTTACAAGCAAGTGACAAAACCCCATCCAGTAGCAGCAGGAAGCTCTGTTTAGATTGACAGGCAGGGGAAAATAAAACCACAGTTCACAGAGTCACCTCCGTTACAAGTGGGCAAGAGTTGAATGAAAGAGGGCGAAGCAGCACACACCTTCTTTGCAAAAGTGGCTCCTTGGAGCTAAGGCAGGCTGGTACCCCTCAGTAGCTTTTGACTGGTTCTGAGCTCAATACTTAGGAGAAGAGAGGTCAGGAAATCACCATATGTTTGTGAAGATGATACTGGGCAGCCAGTCTGTCTTAGCTGGTTGGCCCGCAGTCTTAGCAAAAGGTCAGTTAGACTAGAATCTCTAGTCCTATATTTCCAGACTGAAAAATATCCTACAGACAAAGCTACAGTATGAAATGGAAGCCTTAAAAAAACCCAAACAAACAAAACCCCCAAAAAACCCACAATTGCATGTGAAACAATACATACACAGAAATACCAGCCTTTAAAAATAAAGAAAACCTATCTTAAATTCAAAATCTTTGCTTTTCTTATTCTGTATCTATAAACCAAGTCATCACAGAAGACTTTTTCCAGGACCTGTTTACGTAGCCCATGCAGGGAGCTTCACCAAGAACGGAGTTTTATCCTCATGGTCCATATTATGTTTGCAGAGTTAATGGGAAAGGGATGAAACTAATTTCTCATAAGAGCTTTTACTTCTACACACATGCAGTCTATAAACGTGGGAACTGAAACACACTTTGAACAGTCTTGGAGCACTCAGGGTAAGTCCCGCATTTGACTTTCTAAACATACGATGCCATCGTGTGGACAAATGAGTCTCAAGCAGTTTCCAGCTGAGCTTTGCTGAGTTTGTGCTCACATTACATGAACATCCCATTCATTTCCCCAGGTTTTACCCACCTTGTCCTGCTCCTGCTGATACAAGCTGGTTAAATTCTGTGGCGCTAGCGATGATCACAACAAATCTCAATCAGTATCTGTTTATTCAACTGTGACCATGTTGGAATTCTGGTCAATGTGTTTCTAACTCTGAGCTGGCAACAAGAAAAATATTCTACAGGTTTTTATGAAGTTTTGCATATCATAAAGATTTAAAAAAATTTAAAAAGGGTATTTTTGAACTTTATCAGGATTTTTCCTTGGTGCAAAAGAACAGGAGAAAACAAATGGGAGCTCTGCCATGGCAGATCATTTTATTTCTTTTGCATGTATAAAAGAACATAAATGCCTTCTGTTGAAAACACGCTGATCAGAGTACTACTGAAAGTTAAATGTCAAAGTTTCTAACCTGGTCCATGGTATCCGGTTGCAGGAATGCAGACAACATCAGATTTTGGGAATCTGCACATCTTCCCCCTGGCTAGAAGGAGGCTTCACACCGAGCTGTGCCTGCAAACAAACCAACCAGAGTCAGATGAAGCACAGAAAAACAAAGTGTCACCGCTACAAAGGCAAAGGCCTTGATGTATTACAGAAATCAAACCCTGTAGCTGGAAGTATAAGGAGAGCGCTGCTGGAGGAACGCAACTGAGATGGAAAGTCGTTGATCTGAAAATGTGAGTTCTGGGACCAGTTTTGTAACCACCGAGGCTATAATTTTTCTCCTCAGTATCTACATCTCTGACTGAAGGCACGGCCAGCCCCTCAGCACTGCCCCGTAACCCTGCCTTTGTCCCTCAGCTTTTTTACTTGTCTGCCTGCAAACTGAGGTGATTTTGCCAGCCGCAAGACAGAAGTTTAACCTATTCATTGAGAAGCTTAAACTATTCATTCAGAATTTTAACCAATTCATTGAGAAGCTCAACCTGTTCATTGACAAGTTTTTGTGTTTCCTCTCCGCTCCCTTTTCCCATGGAAATTCACCAGAGCCGGACTTGAAAGTGACACGTATGTGCGTGTATCCATTACACACAGGCACACGCATTTTTCCTTCCCAAAATCCAAGAGCTGTTTCCAGCACAGACCAGAGCCAGCAACGGCTTCACCCACAGACCCTTCTGGGACCTGCCCTGCACTTTTTAAAACCTCTTCAGCACCCGGCACCCCGGCACTTCAGCTCTGACAAAGGCCGCTGGGGGTGATCGGTCTGTCCCAGCTACAACTCTGCATTTTCACCTTCTTTTTGAACCACGTTTTAGGCCCGTGGGGTCTCAGAGAGAAAGGTTCCCTCAGGGAGAAGGGTCATAGAATCACAGAATCATTTCGGTTGGAAGAGACCCTGGAGATCGAGTCCAACCATAACCTAACTCTAGCACTAAACCCTGTCCCTAGGAGCCTCATCTCTTCGTCTTTTAAACCCCTCCAGGGATGGCGACTCCACCACTGCCCTGGGCAGCCTGTTCCACTGCTTCACAACCTTTTCTGTGAAGAATTGTTTCTCATTTCCAACCTAAACTTCCCCTGGTGCAACTTGAGGCCGTTTCCTCTCATCCTATCACTTGTTACTCAATAAATTAAGAGTCTGACCTCTCCTCACTGCAAGCTCCTTTCAGAGATCAGAAGGTCTCCCCTCAGCTCCTGTTCTGCAGGCTGAACCCCTCAGCTCCCTCAGCCGTTCCCATCACACTTGTGCTCCAGCCCCTTCACCAGCTCAGTTCCCTTCTTTCAACGCGCTCCAGCACCTCAAAGGCTTTATTGTTGGGGGGGGGCCCAACACTGAACACAGTATTTGAGGTGCGGCCTCACCAGCGCCGAGCACAAGGGGACGATCAATTCCCTGCTCCTCAGGGAGGAGTCACTTGGCCTCTCCCGGCTCCGGAGCTCGCAGGCCGCCTCCTCCCCTCTCTCCGCACCGCCCGCCTCCCCGCTTCCGTCCGCGGGGCCAGCGCCGCCGCTCCCTCCGCAACCACCGCGCCGGGGGCGGACACCGCTCGGCGCCATCCCCGCCGCGCTCCGCCCCAGCCGGCCCGCCCCGCGGCGCCGGGCCCGTGTGTTAAAAATCCAAGGGCCGATCCAGGGGGGCGAGAGGGGTCCCCGCCGGTAAGCACCGGAGCCTGCGGCCTCACGCTCTGCCTCGCCGCCGCGGTGGGGAGGGACACGCCAGGGCTCTTGGGGAGC
>VWYH01005535.1:0-56508 GCA_013399365.1 Pampusana beccarii | reverse complement strand
TTATTGATTTATTTAAAATATGGATTCCTGGCTCTTTGGTTACCTTTCCCCCTAGCTTAACTTTTTAAATAATCAGTTTGCACTCTGGGATTAGTTTGAAGAGACTTTGTTTTACATTAAGGGTTCATAGTCTGATGTTTCTCAGTCCTTCCCCCCGCCTCCCCGCTGGGGTTAGGTACCAGATCACTTGTAAAAACAACATTCCTTCGTTAAATGTTCCTTACACCTCCGGTGTTTACCCCACGATCCACATGTTCCTCACTGGCAAACAAGGTTTTTGGGTCTGAACTGTTCAGTGAAGGCAAAGAAGCCCCAAGCCAGCCTCTTATGTACAGTTATTTATCAAAGTCAGCATCACTTAATGACGGAAGGATTGGATTAGGTTAAAAAAAGGGTCCTTCTGAAGCTGCTGGGGGGCCGTGTGACAGGCTTGGCTGCAGAAAGAGACTTCTGTGCAACTGGGAATCCCGAACCAAAAGCGAGGTGCCTGAAAGGATGTGGAGTATGTGGAAAGAAAGCCACAAAAGGGTGTTTCATTCCGCTTATATTTTTTATATTGTCATCGCAGGAGCGTGGCTACCCCAGATAGATGGGAAGGTCATTTATAGGGGTGACTGTCATTGTGGTCATGGTGAAAATTTGGGATTTCAGGCCCCGCTGGGGCACTGTTGGGTCCGTACTGTGCTGCTCTAGGGAGAAAGCCAGAGCCTGTGGCCCAGACAACACAAAAAAATTATCTCCACAATGCAGGTGAATCCTGGGACAGTGAGAAAAATCATAGTTGTGCCATTGAATGTATAAAACAAACAAAAACCCAAACCCCCAAACTAATCCCCCACCAACCTTAATTCCGTGGATACCAGCTCTCAACAATTTATTGACTTCATATGGAGCTGTGTGTTTTTTGACACGTCTTGGTTCATCCTCCTAAATGCTTTTGTTACTGTGTTTCTTGACAGCTTTTTGAATGATTTTTTGTATTGTGTCCTTATAAAAAACATTCACGTGTCATCTTCAGAGACTTTACAGTGATGGTGTTTTAGTGCCACATTATTGGCAGACTGAGCTTCAGTCCATTAATGTATGAGAAGGATGTAGCATAATATGTCGTAAATAATCCATAATCAGGCTATTCCCTTCATGTTACTGATGTATTCTGGCTGACAGACTCATGCTAACTTTGTACAAGCTAATTTAATCATTCAGTCATATTGGTTTTTCCATTTGTTAAGACATGTATGAGGTTTGAATTGGTAGACAGGGTGGTTTTAGCAAAGAGCTGGTGGACTGTCATTTTTTTAAAGCATGGTTACTGTTCACAGATGTTCTTCAAGTTCAGTAAGTCTCAGTGAATACAGAGACTAAACAGTAGTTTTAATAGTTTCCTTGAAGGCTGGTAATTTGCTCTTCTTGTAAAACTTCCGCTGGTATGTTAGTTTCTTTGATATATTTTTCATGGCCACTGGGATACCTTTCTGTGTTTACTCTTTTGTTGTTGTTGTTATTTTTTAAATTCCTTTTCCTTTGCTCCAGGTTGAAAAGATGGGGAATGCAGAAAGCAATGCCTATCAGGATCACCTTTCCCTATTTCTTCCTGAGGAGCAGTCTGACATTGATGGAGTATTTGATACTTTATCAGGATCGAGTGGCTCAGCTGGAGCAAAAAATGGCAAAACTACCAAGAAAACTGTCACTCTGGCAGCACTACAGGCAAGACAATTTATTATTCCTGATATATCTGGGATGTGGTCCATTGAGCATCATTCCAGAGAGAATCTAAAGATGTGGCAATGGTTACTTTTAAAGGATTTAATACTGAACATTTTGGGGCGGGATGGATATTTAACTTTTTCTTACAGCTTAACATGCGTAGTGACTTTCAGGGTTGTGTTTATCTCCTAAATTACACTGTTGGGTCAATTTACAGCTTTCCTGATTCTGAAGTAAGTTGGGACATATGAAAATATTTTTACAGACACCTGAAAAATGGGAAGAATATTCTTCTCCCTGGAGTCTATAGTGTGTGATTATGTACAGATTTTCTTGAGAAGCTGTCACAAAGTTGATTCGTATTTCGTTATATCTCTCCCTCAATTGCATCACTGTCTCTAATCTTTTCACTTGCATTAAAAAGAGAGAACTCAGTTTTGCTTGATTAAGCTGCAGTTCTGTGGTTTAGCCAATTAACATACATTATGCTTTCTGATTAACTTTGCATTCATTTTCTAATCAAGAAAGAAGAGGAAAATGATTTGTTGCAATGCTTGATAACTTCAGTTAGGCAGGAACCAAGTGGCCAAATTAATGCAGTATTAAAAGTGCATTTTTATATATGTTATACAGTTAATGGAATCAAATTAAAACTCGAGGAAAGCAGCAGGTTATTTTAAGGTATTTAGCAATGCATGTGCATACGGACCAGCTCTAGCCTTCCTATAGCTGGGCTGTTCATGAGCTGTCACCAGTTTGGAAACAGTGCTGCTGCTGCCCAGCTTTTCAGCCCTAATACATCCAAGAACCTGGTCCTTGGTGTCTGTTAGTTGATTGGGATATGGAAGAGGTTCTCTGTCTTTGCCCCTAGATCAATGCAATGTTTGAACGTTTGTCTTTTCCCTTGCTGCCTTTTTGTTTGCTAATTTAAATTAAAACCTTTTGAAAGGCTGCCTGTAGTGCAGGGCCTGTTGCCTTGTAGGTGTCTGTGCTCATGTCTGAGCTGGGTTGATATCTGGCAGATTTGATCTAACAACAGTCTGGTGATGTTGACGAGGCCCCAAACGTAACCTGATGTACTCTGCTTAGGCTCAGCGCTTTACTGCAAGGAAACCACGTGGCTTCTGGACCAGATCAGGCTGGCCTGTGTAGCTTGGAAAGCAGGTAGAGCAAGTATCTCTAGGTACTTTATTGGAGCCATTTAGAACAAGGATTGTAAACTGTCAGAGGTGTGAGTCTGTTAGACATTTAGTAAAGATTCCTTTTTTACAGTCTTTCTTTGCACCCCGTGTCTGTTCATTGGAACAGTTGTAACAACACAGTGCAATGGAGTTACTGGTGGGTAGGGAGTAGGTGGGTAATACTGCAGGGGGAAGTAAAAAGTCCTGGAGAATAGTGTTTTTAATTGTTCCCTGCTGCTTCTCTCACTTCAGGCTCATGTAGCACTTCCAAAAAGCCTCTAAAAACAGCTGTACCCCCAGTGACCATCCCTCCCTCAAAATGAAGCACTGATGTGCAAGACTCTGGCTGCTAATTCTGCTCCTACTGAAATCAATGGGAGTTTTACCACTGACGTCAACAAAAGCAGCAGAGAGCTTGGCGTATTGGATCTCGCCCTACATGCACCGCAACAGCCATTAGCATCGAATAGGAACGGCCCCGGTGGCTCCAACAGGAGCCGTGTTGAGCCAGCAATAGATCGGTAGTAGCAGCTCCACTGAGTAGAGCTGGAGTGTTTGCACGCAGGTGGAGCTCTGTTGATTTTGGCATAGTCCCCACTGGGCTACACCCCTGGATATCAACATCAAGTCTGGTTTTATGCACAGTGCTTGGTGCTGTGAAGGTACTGCATAATCATCTCCTAGTATATGGATGTATTTTAAATGATTTATTTTTGAACCATATAATCATCTTGAACACTGAAAGTTTCCTGAATCCAGAGTCAGATCTTTCCCACAGTGTTGTGATGTGTGATGCTGTATAATGTATCGGTCCAATTTCAATTCAAAGGGCCAGTCGTGCAGTTTGGATGAACGAGTTTTGATTTTGACTGTCGAAAATATCAGGGATGCCCTATAAAAATCAGGTGATCTCGGTTTTGTTCTGTGCTTGAATTAGAAGTTGCTATGCAGAAGGAATCTTCTGAGAATTGTTTCTACATGTGCATATAGGGTTAAACACATTGCCTGCTTTGTCTTGAGGCCAAAACTGAGATGCGGAAAAAAGCTTTAATTTCTCTTCGTTTTTAAGTATCTGTGAGCTCCACTATCAAAACCAGAGTTAAACCACAATTTTAAGTGTTGAATTGGCAGAGTTGTAACCTTTACAACAGACCTATCATATAGAAATCCTTTGCTAATATTCTGTTAACACTTCACAGTTTTTTAAAAGTCCATGACATTTGTAGAAAAACAGTATCAACTTAAGTGACTAAATAGTGATTGGAAAGGAGATTCTATAAAGAAAGAGATTTTTCTTCTCTTGGGAAAACAGTCCTTTGATAAAAGTTTGTTGCTGATAGTAGGTACTTGCTGTTGAAATCCTTCATTCACAGCAGTATATCTCAGCACAGATTAGCTGGAATATATTAATTATTCTTCATTTGTAAAATGTGTTCTTTGCTGTTTTTCTCATTGTAGGCCTATCTGCGGGAGCCAATACCAGAGCAAATGACTGTTCGGTTATACAATGGAATGAAAAGTATTGACCTGCCTGGGAAATGGTCCGGGCTGAGTGAACAGATTGCTAAGGAGCAGTTTGTAATTTTTATGTCAAACCTCTTAAAAGGGAACGCAGATGAGAAGATTACCATAATAATGAGAATGATCTCCAAGACAAAAGGGCCTGTGAAGGGCAAACAAATCCAAGAGGTAAACAGGCAGTTAATAGTGTGTTGGGGGGACAGTGAGAGAACAGAGCTGGGTAGGTATTTTGAAGGTGATGTTTAGAGTGCAAGATTCAGCACAAGGATTCTTGAGTTTTGTATGTTTAAAATCTCTTTTGCCACTCACTTTCTGATCTGGGACAAACAGTGTAGGCAGACCAGGTTATATTCCAGCTGCGGGCTTTTCCCTGCTGACTCTCCTGCTTTGAGAAGCAGGATCTGGATTTTACGGAGGGCACTGCCTGGTTTTTGTCTGGTGGTTCCCAGGCTCACCGAAGGGTGCAGAGCCCGGTTATATTTAAGAGCCAGCAATGGTTGTGGTGTGGCCGGTGCTTCTGGGAAGTGAGCAAGATGCTTTCTAGAGCTTTAGCTGGAGGAGAGATGTGTGAATCAAATACGTAGCTTGCAAGGTGGGAGAGCGGGTTCTCACAAAACAGTCATTCCCTGGCAGCTCCCACCACTGCAAAATTTGGATCTCCCCTCCCTCTTTGATGTCACATTTTATGGAGATGCTTTCTGAAGTAACATGTGCAAAATATCTTGAAAAAGGATACTTATGGCACTGAAATAGCATTTCTGTTATTGCTGACTCGTCATGAGAAAATATGGTTCTGCCATTGGGATTACAGCGTCAGTACTACTTGACTTTATTTTCAGAAAAATCCTTCGAAGCTCTTAGCAGTTTTATTTAAGAAATGCGAAAATTGTGATGTTTTAACCTTTTCAGTTCACAGAGGATCTGATCATGTCTGTCGTCCATGTACTGAACTACAGGAAGGAGCTGAAAGGTTGGAATTTGGAGAACACCAGGGATTCTGCAAGTGGCGTAAAGGCTCTGGCTTCTCAGCTGCTTTCAGAACTGAAGCTTGCAGGTAAGCAGCACCGATGTTGTGTATCCCAGAACGGCACAGAGCTCATGGAATCACTGATCTCACAACAATTTTTCTCATCAGGTCACATCTTTGAAATTAAATGGTAAGACCAGTATTTCAAACCTAGTGCTTTGCAAATGACTGGGGAATTCTATTTATTTTACCTTACCATCTTTCTCCTCTAAATTCAGGAGAGCTTTGGTTTGAAGTCACAGTTTAAGCCGACACGCAAAACTATTTGTCGTATAACATGTCTATTTTACAAATACCTGCTTTGCAAACGACGGGCATTTAGATGCATGTGCATGTATTTATGACCACATGTCCTTTTTACAAAGCATTGGGTTATCTTTGCACTGTTGTAATAATAGATGTTACTGTCCTGGAAAGAACATGTCGTAAGTGATAAGTAGGAGTCCGTGTTCTTTAATCATGACAGCCCAAGCAGTGGGTGTCACAGGCAAATGTTTCTCAGTCCTGGGGATGCTCTGGCACAAGATGCCCAGAAAATTGTGGATGCTCCATCCCTGGGAGTGTTCAAGACCAGGCTGGACAGGGCTCTGAGCAACCTGGTCTGGTGGAAGGTGTTGGGTTGGAATTAGATGATCTTTAAGGTCCCTTCCAACCCAAACCATTCTGTGATTCTAAGATCTGCTTCATGTAGCTGACACTTTACTGTTGCTGGCTCCTTTCATATGCAGTTTCATGTCCATTGAAATAATGGAATATTGTGTTTACACCTAAAAGTCAACTGATTGTTTTCCAGACTGGGAGAATTAACTACTGTTCTGTGTGTCTTATTATTTAGATGGGACAAAACCTGCAGGTCCTGAGCTGATGGAGACAAATTTTGATCAAAGTGCCATTGAGGACTGGGTGTACCGAGTTCCACAGATCTCTGTTTTCCTCAGCGTTGTTATCAGGCAAGGCTTCCATGTTCTGCATTCTCTCCCAGACCAAACCAAAGACATTGTGAACCTGCTTCCAGTCTGCAAAGGCATCAAGAGAAGAGGACCTGTCAGTCTCTTTGACATCCCATCCATCATATACATCAACTCCCATCTGCCTGCAGAGCTCCAGCACAAGTGGCAGCTTTTATTTTCTTCAAAGCTTCATGGAGAAAGCTTTTCACAGTTATGTGCGCATATAGTGAACAAAGGTCCTTGCATAGTGATCTTAAAGGACTCGGATGGTTATATCTTTGGTGGGTTTGCATCTCATTCCTGGGAGTTGAAGCCACAGTTTCAAGGTAAAACTCACTTCTCTTTTTCTAGTATCTCATGGCTCTGGTAAACATTATTTATTCTGTCCACTTAATGGATACCGTCATTTTATTTTCATGACACGCAGTATTTCTTATACTTCCAAGTGTATTTTCCTGTGGCAAAAATAACACTAATTTTTGAAAAATATAAAAGACATGCCAAGTTATTTCTGCTTTGTACCCAGTGAGGCGTATTACTGATTAATGTTTATGATTTGTCTGTTATTGGGTAAGACTTTTAAAATTGCTGGACTTACTGATCATGGAACAAGTTTTCAGTGAAATCTTAGCAACCCCTGTAGCTGCATAGGTTGAAAATGAAATGAAAATGAAGGAAATGCAGCATAGATGATGAATTAGAGTTTAAATTGGCTGTCCAGCAGATGGCAATCTTCCATCTCAGAACAGCTGAGCCAACCACCAGGTTAAGCCTCTTGCCATTTTTGCACTGGCTTTGTTTCCCTTTTAAAATCCAGCAGCAAAAGGGTCCTTTGAACAAGATAAACTTTTTGTTGCCTTGAAACGTCTGGGGAGAAGAGATGGGTTTTTTGTAACTCTTTGGCAAGAATTTCTATGATGGCTTTCTGAAAAAAAATATGGACTCTGGATAATCTGTCCTCCTGGGAATCCTCACTTTTGCTACATTAAAAATTCAATTCCTATACTTAATTAGTATTTGATATTAGCACTCAAGTAAGTTAATATAATATTAGGTTATATTGATTACACAACACTTGCCTTGTATTTTCTCCTGCTAGAATAACACATGTAGCGTACTGGCCAATCACACCACAGGTCTCTCTAAATACCAAACTGGCCATAATGAAAATTGTGCTCTAAATCATCTAAACTGATCCATATGCCAATATAGTCAGAACTCAGGGTGTCAGTTTGTATGGGTGTAGCAGTTGCCTGGTTTTAGATGATACAGCACAAGCCTGTGATGGGTGAACCCTTACACAGTATTATAATGTACTAGTCATGCCTCTGACTCTGCCCTTGGTCACAGCCATAGAATCACATTGATTTCTGTGACCTTGCGCAGTGTTAACTGAGAATAAACAACAGGTCTAGATCGTGATGAGAGATAGGTATTGGCTTGCTGAGATTGCAGCTGCTCTCTTTGATTTATCCAGCTGCACTTCTTCAATATTTTTTTCCTATCCTATTTGTAGGCAAGTTATTGCTTGGCTGGTTGTCTGACCTCAGATACTTTTCTGTTTACAGGTGACAACAGGTGCTTTCTGTTTTCCATTTTCCCCTCTGTTGCTGTATACACATACACAGGCTATAACGACCACTACATGTATTTGAACCATCACCAACAAACAATGCCAAACGGACTTGTAAGTATTCAGAAATGACAATATGGAAATGGAATTCCTGGCTGGTGTTTGGAAGTGTTTCGTGGTTTTTTGCTTCTATTACTGTGAGCAGATTTATTCCACTTATTCATTCTCTGAGGAAGTTTTTATCTGTTCTCTGCGCTATTTGTGCCGCACTTTTAGTAAGAGAGTAGGAGGCCTTTTTTTTGTGTTAAAGCATCAGTGTAAAGTGTGAACTACGGATAATCACGGAGAAGCGCTCACAGTACTGATTAGAATCTATACTTTTCTTTACAGTTGATAGGTATAGTGAAGTACTGAATCAACTAAGATAGAATTTATTTGTGTCTGACCCGAGCAGGTGGGTATTATGTAGATTAGATTTACGGAGGTTCAGGGGTGAATCGTTTTGCCAAGTGTGGTTATCACAGAAGCCCTTCTGGCCATTGTCCCTGTTGCCTGGAAGAACTGACTGCAGGTATCCACACCACTGAAGCAGCACAAGCTGGTTGATCCGTGTAATTCAGGATCCTCCCACTGGCTATTCTCACTGCTACACTAACTGCTTTTTAAATTATGGAAGGCTGAGAAAGCCCGACAGAATTAAAGTACAAGAGTTGCCTGTAGGTGGCTGCTGCTGTGTAATTACAGTGGCAGAAGCTCCTTTTACTCAAGCCCACAAATGAGCTCTCCGGATGCAGAGGAGTTTCCACAGAGCTACAACACGTTGCCTGTTTTGGAAAGTGCTTTACAGTTTTGTGGCATTATATGCCCATAACTTTGAGAATTGCAGCAGTAAATTTGCTCTAAAGAAAGCAAATAGCATTATATTATTTGTTTCTGTAGGTACTTTTTTAAATGGAAAAGAGGCAGCAAAACTGAGCACTTTGACCCTGTTTAAAATGGCATGATTAGTCAATAAACAAAAGCCAGTGAGCTAAATTTCTGAAGTACTTGCAGATACTGTTTTTCTGTAAAGCGCAGAGGGAGGGCAGTATCACTCAGGTAAATTCTTGTCTTCAGGAATCCTGAATTTTGGTACAGCAGCCCAGGTTCACTCAGCAAACCCTTTTCCACCTACCCATACAAGTGTGGCATAAATACTGAAAACAGTGATTTATACTCTGGGTTTCATAACTTGCTCAGTCTGGTTTGTGTGTGCTGCAAGCGTTTAGCGTGTGGCTTTGGTTTCCAGGGGATGGGGGGACAACACGGTTACTTCGGACTCTGGATAGACAGTGACTACGGGAAGGGACACAGCAAAGCCAAACCTCGATGTACCACCTACAACAGCCCCCAGCTGGCAGCCAAAGAGGATTTTACACTGGATGCCATGGAAGTTTGGGCAGTGGGAGACGTCCCTGAAAGTGCAGGGGTAGGTGAACAAACCTGAAACCTGTGAAATTGTGTCCTGGTTGGAACGGGAAATGCAAATGCAAAACTTGCAGTGGCAGCTTTCTGATTAAACTCTATCTTTTCAATGGAATGAATAGTATTTTCTTTAACCGGCCCTGTGATGCCATATATTTTGTAGCAAGTAAACGGCAAAACTGGTGGAATTATTGAGGGTGCCGACAAGAAATAACATCAGGAGCCATGAAATGGTGCAGTCGTAAGAGCCGCACTTTGTTCTGACTTTCAAAAGGCTTTTCTGATATTGAGGAATGGTCTCCAGAAGGAACCTCCTTGGAGGGGTTCATTATAACCCAGTGTTTGTAAAATAGAAAGTGAGCACCAGAAACTCAAAAGTAAATACATAGTTCTCCATAGTTTTACAGTAAATTTATGTCAATAGATTTATGCTAGTCTTTCTGCACCTGCTTTATTTCTGGGAATGAGTAGGAGGCCTCTTTCCAGTGTCCTTTGTCCCTGTAATTTATTATCTTATTAAACTATCTGGTCTGCCTGTTTGAGTGGTGGTTTGTGGGTTGGCTTGTTTGTTTTTAATGTATTTCTTTTCATACTAAATTCATGTGCTCTGTCTGTTCAGAGGACACATAGCTCTAAATAGAAACAGAACTAATTGTTTACAAAAAACGTTGAATTGTACTCAAATCACTTCTTTATAAAAAAATTCACATCTGCACTTGAAGCTGAGGTCAAGTTAACCAGGATGTTCTGACTGGCTTGTAACCTGAATGGACTTGAAATAGTTCACTGTCATCTTAGGAAAATTTTATGACTATTTTGGGTAACTGCAATGAAAGTTGTTTGATGTATCCTAGTGAATCTTAAATGCTTTACTTGGAAACCATATATGCGTCGCTGTGACGAGCTTGCAAACCAGATTACTTGTGCACTTTTGAATCTGTCTCTGCTATTGATTCATTCATAATGATGTTTTAAATTGACTATATTTTCTTTTGTTTTGAAGACAAAAGGCAAGAAGACTATCCTGGATGTAGATCCCGAGGCTCAGGCCTTATTAGAAATGGCTGGAAGAAGTCGTCACAGCGAAGGTCTACGAGAACCTATTGGAGAGGATGATGATGATGACAACTGAAAGAATCACAGTTACATGAAAACCTTTTATTTTTTTTCTTTGCAATCCTGGGTGTTAATGTTCCTTGGACAGGGTATTTTTCCCTCATTTTTTATCCTTACATTTACCCATTTATCTGGGATGAAGCTTAAGCCTCGTATTTATGTAATATTTAGGTGCAATACAATATCCTGCCTGAAAGGTTTTGTTTGGGGAGGACTGAAAAATTAACTTAGTACCTAATCATTAGACATCTCTAAGTTCTAGCTGAATACGGATTTGCTAGCATTCCTGATAGATCCTGTCTGCAGACAGAATTAAAAACAAAAGTTATGGCTGACTGACTTGGAGAATTTATATGTATTTATATAAAGCCTGTTCAAGAAACTCATTAAGGCTCTTAGACCTCAACTGTACATATTTATTTGCATGCAATGAAATTAGTCAGCGAAGCTTGCAAACTGTAGTGATGTTTTACAATGCTAAACATAGAATAGTCCATGTGATTCCATAGGAAGGATGCTATTAATTGGCATTGCTCCAGTCAAAGCTTTAAATTTCATGTTTTCTAAGTCAGATTTTCAGCATGTGACTCTATAGGGACTGTGAGATGTACGAAACACTAAGTAGACAGTTTTATAATGCCACACTACACCTTAGTGCATTTCATTTAAAAGATTTCTGCAGAAATTTGCCTCTTGCTTAGAAGAACAGAGCCACTGGGAGCCATTCAGCCATATTTATCCTAAGAACGGGCCATACGTTCCTTTAGGGAATGTAACTTCTTTAGTAGCCTCACTAGAGATTGGAGGAAAAGATCAGGCTGTAAAAAAAGGTTAAGTAAGAAGCATCCACAGTTAATTTGGAACAGTATCTGCAGACACCTTGTAAAAAAAAAAATAAATCAGGGTTATATCTGTAACATGTTTAAAGAAGGCTGCTATACATTTCATTTCCACACAATCATTACTGTATTATGGAAAAAAATGCCCACAATGTGAAACGTATCTGTTGGGTTTGGGGTTTGCTCTGGTTTGCTGGGTTCACCACTCAGCACCAGTTTTGTCAGGGCTCTTGTACTCAGGGCTTTTTCTACTTTTACTAATTACTCTCAGTAATTACTTGAGGTTGCTAATTCTATGTGGAAAAAAAAGAACCCTAATTTCTACAAGGGACTGTCATTTCTAGCTCAGCAATTTTTGGTTATTAGTCTGTATGATTGTCAGTCTTTCTCCTCCTAAGGAGCAGGACTGTATCAAGTCCCCTTTGTCCTGACATCCATTCATCTTCTGTGCAGCTTAGAGCAAAAAATGTTCTGTTACAGTCTATAAAATTACTGTGATTCCTCATCATGTAGCCGTCCTTCAAATTATTTCTTTTCTTTTTTTTTCTCTATATGATATTTTTCATAGAGAACCAAATTTGAATAGTCTGAATAATCTGCACTTGTGCCTTAATGTAGATCCCATTTTTAAAAATGTTATTAAAGAATATGAATTTAGCCTTGACAAGAGAGCATGAAGAAATCAATCAAGCCTGACATCCTAGAACTCAACCCTAAATTTTGTATGCTGCCTCTACTAATTATTGGGGCATATATGCTGTTTGTTCCAGTACAGAGTACGCTGTGAAAAGCCTGAGCTAATGTCCTTGTATTTGCTTAAATAAACTAAATAGTCTCCCGAGTTTGTAACACGTAGAAAAAAAATGCAAGCATTAAAACAATTACACTGATACTTTTGTATAATTTTCTTCTCTGTATATTGTAATAAGAATTTTAAATGGTTCCAATTAGGGAGTGCTATATAGGCAGCAAGTACCTGATGCCCTGTAAGTGGGTGATGCTTTTGTTTTAACATTCTCAAACTCCCACCTTAAGTCTCAGAGATTTTCTTCACTTAGGCACTAAGAATACTAAATATTTGAAGTGGATGATATACAGACATGTGACAGTTGAATTTCTGCAGTTACACATAAAATAAGCAATTAGAATGGGGACTTTTCTTTGAGGGCTGAAACATTTTGCAAGGATTTTTAAAAACCAGGGTGAGCGGCCACCTTTGTGGCGTATATGTGAGGCTGGTGAATTGCATGAAGCTACTCTTCACCAAAAATACTTCAACGGCCAGGTTTTCTTTGATATAAAATAAATAAGGGTTGGCATTTTAGCTCCTCACTCTTGGTGTGACATCTCCCCACAGTTTGCTTGAGCATCTTGCTGAATCAAGGCTGGATGTCTGGGAATCTAGAAATGCTATAATTGACTCTAAGAAAAGAACTACTAGTGAGGTCTTTTCCATTCTGACTTAATATTAAAGGACGGGTCTAAATCAAGACTCTCATTCGTACACTCATCAGTAACATTTTAAAAATGTAGATTTTATTAGTAAAAATCATTTTGATTTAAATAAATAAAATTTGAGTTTATGCACAATAGCTTTTTCTGTACAGGCGTGAAACTGCGTTATTTTATCTGGGGCCATCACAGCATTCTTGACATATAGATCAATGTTATAAAAATATACCTGATTTTGGTTTAAAACAGGAGCCGCTCCGGAGGTTTCTGTAGGCAGCTCAGACAGCTTAGGTAGAGCGTGTAGAAGGAACAAACTCTGCAGCAGGAAGAATTGTTGGTACAGATTCACTTGAGTATCTTCAAAAAGGATGCACGGCCTCAGAAAACGGTGCATTTGGATTATCCAGCGTCACGGCTCCATTCCAAGCGCCTCTTTGGAGGGAGTTTTGCATCAGTTACGGCATCCCTTTGCGTGCTTTGGTCCACAGCAGCGTTTTTCACAGAGTTTGACGAGCTCGGACACGATGAAAACGGAGGAAGCCAGTCCGGTGAGAAACAGCAGGTCTGCCGAGGGGAAACAGAGCGGGGTGAGCGCAGCCGGATTTTGTGCTGGGCAGGAAATCCCAGTTCAGGGTCTTCCTGCAGCAGATGTTTGCATTGGTGTAACTCCATAGCATGGCCTGGCTGTGCGTTTGCCAGGTGTAAAATCCGAGAAATGACTGCACTAAACAAGGAGTAGCCGTACAGGCTGTTGGAATCGTCCACTTGAGTGGTAACCTCTACGTCAATGATTTGGGATCGCTGAGCCCTGCTTCTAACGAAGGGCCCAACGCAGATGCAACACAAAGGAGCGTGGTGGAGTTTGCTTGGGTTAAAATGGTAAAACGTACGTTGTGCTTCAGCTAGGGAACGTTTACCCTGCTTTTGCAAAATATACTGACTGCACAATGGTTCTACATAGATTTATGTAAAGAAATATCATCACACAGAGCTCATGGAAAACCTTGGCATGTCTGCATTTACATGCATTTATGTGCAGTAAATCAAAAGTCAAAACCTAGGGCAGGATAATATCATTAAATACTAGTACTATTTGTGTATAGCTGTGTGTGTATATGTATATATATATATATATATATATATATGGGTATGGGAGCTGTTGATTGATTGCCCCTACCAGCAATCTGCTGGGAGCTATCATATAACAGTTTGGCAATCCCATCTGCTTTTTAAAGTGGCTTTAAAGAAAATAATATATTGTTTATTTTGCGACTTACCGAGCACTCCTAAGTTCTCTGTCTGGAAGATTTTTTGTAAAGGAGGGACGTATATAACAGCCAGCTGTCCCAAAAATGACCCGAGCACAGAATACAAGAACATGCGGTTTCGGAAAAACCCTATTTCAAATATCAGCTTTGTCTAGAGAAAGGGAGAAATTAAAAAAAGAACTAAGAAAAAGAAACAACAATAAAAAGAGGTAACATTTCCCACCCTCCTGTTGGTACTTCAATGTCACACTGTTCCTTTGCATGTAAACTCTTCACTTTTTGAAGTTACATGAATGCTAATTTAGAGCTACATAATTGAAAGTGTAATTACAGTTGAACTATGACGGGCAACTATTTATAAAGATGATAAAAATCATGCTGCTGTAAATGACATTTAAAAAAACCCTTCCTATGCAAAATGCTAGAATTCTAATGGTAGTGTTTTGCTGACAGAGCGATCTCACCTGCGAGCGGCATGTCAGGGCATTGAAGAGGTCAAAAAACACAAAACAGGTAAAAGTCATCGTTGTGGTTCGAGGAGTTATGCCACTTTTTGGATTCTGAAAGCACATGTCAAAATTCAGGGGTCAGTTAAGCCTTAGGTAAATATGTCAGTTCTACAGGTGACTTAAATATTCCCTTTAATGACCTCAGTCAATTTGAAACGTAGTAAAGCAAAGGAATAAATTTATTAAAGATAGCATTAATTTCTCTCTGCTAATTGTTGAGTTTATGATCTTATCAACCATGTTTTAAAGGGGAATATGAGGAAAGACTGTTCTAAATTAAGCCGCTTAAACTGTTATAGTAACAGTCCCTATTTACAAACAGCAATCTATAGTACTAATGTACTGGGCATTTCTATGTCTATGGAAATCTAGAGGTGAAAAGTACCTCAAAGCACTGATACCATAGCAAGTAATAGTTTTCCCATTTCAGATAGGAAATTGTAGGCAATGCAAGAAGGCAGAAGCAGAGGTAGGAGCTGACACTGGATTTTTAACCCTCTGGATGTATTTCAGAACATCCTTCCCATCCACTTCAGAAATTGCCCTTCACTTTGTTCTGCACCCTGAGGAGAACAAGATAGGACTGCAGGTTTCCTCACCTCCTTCCAGAAGACAAAGAGGGTTCCACTGATGATAATTACAGCTGACATGAAGATTTTCAGGATCAACGATTTGCTGAGTATAGTGTCCGTGACACATCGGGGTGGCTGCTTGATGGTGTCATTATCAACAGGTTCAACTCCCAAGCTGCCTCAAAGAGAAGCACAGGGACACGTTTAGGCAATGCAGATTGTCCTGAAATGGTACTGCTGATAAACCAGGATGGATCTGGAGGGTGAAATTATTTGAAGTACAGCATGAGAAACAGCAGTATTCTGGCAGGGTTACATGAGGCCCCAAATTTGCCAGCGAGACTTATGGCAAAGCTCTTTTTTTTTCTCATGTAACAAGCTGTGAAAATGATCTATGAGGTTCCTAAGTCTTGTGATTTTGGGGCATATACCCCCTTAGGTACCCAGTGTTCCCTTGCCAGTCAGATCTGCAGGGCTACTAGCCAGTGGTGCACTCAGGACAACAGACCATTTGTTCTCAGAAAGTGGAATAATTAAGAGATTCCACCATAAAACAGGAATTTATAAAACCTCAAGTAAACCTGAAGGAAATGCTTTTGGAGGGACTGAGGGAACAAAAGTAAAACTTGTCTTATCTAACCACCAAATTATTGGCACATTGATAAGAAATCATAACGGCTTGTGTTCCTAAACCAAATTCAGCCATATTTAAAACAAATCATATTTTGCTTATTTAACTCTTCCATACCTCTGGGCTGGCGGCCCATCCATGATGATGTTGATCCATAAAATCTGCATAGCATTGAGTGGATTTGGTAGGTTGAGCACTGTTGACAGAGTAATTAGGCTCAAAGCCGAAATGCTCCTACAAAAGACAAAAAAGACATTATTCTGCATGGCCTCACCCAAAAGGTTCTTTCACTGGAATTGAAGGAAACGGGAACTTACGTGCTCAACTGGAATCGGACAAAATTTTTTATGTTGTAAAATATTCCCTTTCCTTCCTCTATTGCACTCCTGGAAGGGAGAGAAGAGTTTATTAAATAACTAGCACTCACACTGTTTTACATTGAGCTCCCTGTAAAACTTAAAAGACAAGTTGTCTTCTCTAGCATTTCAGTTGAAATTCACGCTCCAGCTCAAGGAGGACATCAATGCAGCTTCTCAGTTAAAATTACTTTAGCAGGACTAGTAGATCTGAAAAGCCCGGTTTATATGGGCAGGTCTTGGCTCACAAAGCAGGCAGGTGAACCTATTTATATCCTCACTCTGCCTGCTCTCTCTGTTACGAACCAACAGAGCACTGCAAATTATGTCTCTCCTCTGAGCTTCTTGGATGAGGCAGAGAGCACAAGTTATGATCTACCCAGACTTCCAGGCGCTTACAAATCCCCAGTTAGCTACAGCAATGAGAAACCAGGGGTTTTAGATGAAAGGTGGCTTTGTCCCCACTGCTAGAAACAAAAAAAGTCATTCCTATGTATGCAGCTGAAAATAAGCCAGACCCACACTGGGTATCTCCACTTTCTGCCCCTTGACTTCCATGTCCTGTGTCTTGCCTTATTTGTAGCCACACAGCAGACTTGTTGCAATGGACAGCCAGAAAGCAGCTGAAGTGAGAAAGTGTCTGACAGCGAGGAAGTCGCTAAACCTACATTACTGTGGAGAAGTCGTCGTCCACGAGGATCATGTTGGCAGCCTCTTTGCTGACGTCTGTACCAGCTTTTCCCATCGCAATCCCGATATCGGCAGATTTAAGGGCCACGGCGTCATTAACGCCGTCTCCTGTCATTGACACAACAGCGCCAGTCCTCTGCAAAGCCTGAGAGAGGGGAGACGTGAGAGCTCTGAAGCCAGGAGAAGATAATTAAGCTGACAGTCACAGGATTTGCACATAAAATTGAAAGAGAAGAAGTGCTACCCTCTTTCCCCAAAAATAAGACCTACCCCCAAAAAAAGCCCTAGCATGATTTTTCAGGATGCTCAAAATATAAGCCCTACTCCAAAAATAAGCCCTAGTTACAGTCATTAAAAAGTCAATTTAAATAGTGTCCAAGCAGCTATACGTGTAAAAAAGTAAGCATCTTTTGGAGCAAAAATTAATATAAGACCCTGTCTTATTTTCGGGGAAACAGGGTATGTGACTTTGAGGGTAAGGCAGACTCAGCAGCCGACTGAGGACAAAACTCAGACCAAGAATTAAGAGAGTGGATTTTCAGGAGTTTAAAGAAAACTCCAGCAGGAGTTGGAAGAGGGGAGTAAAGTCCTCAGAACTCATTCTCCTGATATTACTCTTGCTAATACCTCACTAGTGTCTTCCAAACGACCCAGGCCAGATCTGCAAGAGAAATGCTAAAACCTTGAGTGTAAATAGTGCCAATGCTCTAGCTTGGGATTTACAGTCCTTTAGTTTGAGCTGATCCTGCCTTAGAAGGCCAGGTGGTCTGGAGGACTGAGCACCCACCCCTCCCCTTATATCTTGTTTCTGTGAGGCATACAATGGGTTTCAGAGGCTCTTAGTACCTTTATGATTTTCAGTTTGTGCTTTGGACTTGTTCTGAAGAAAATGGAAGCCTGAAAAATAAAAAAAAGAAATACGACCTTGTATTAGAAGGATGCTATTGGAAATAGGCCTTGTTTTTGTAATCAAAACCCTTACATTTTTGACAGTGGACGATAGCTCTGCCTCTGGCAACTGGTCCAGCTCTTCCCCAGACATGGCTTTCAGCTTCCCATTGCAGAGACCAATGTTCTGTCCTGCAAAGGAAAGCCCAAAATGAGATCTTCCCGTCAGCTCTGGAAAAAAACAACTATTTCCTTACTTAAAAGAGGTGGGAAGTAAAGAATTTACTGGGAAATATGTCCGAACCTGGGGCAGCTGACAGGGCACCCAGCGCTGAGCTGGGCCGGTCACCCTGTGATACAATACCCAGAACTGGAGCTGATACTGAACCTGTCGCTCTCCTCTCTGCTGCTTGTTCTGGGTATTGCTAACGGCAAAATACCAAAATGGAAAACGCAGAGATACTCCCACTCCAAACATTAGTGGAGTCTATAAACCCAGCAATGCCATCCGCCTCATTTAAGGGTCTTACACTGAGATTTTGCCATTTCTGGCACTAAAATAATGGAATTAAGTTACTGGAATTTGGCCCTTAGGTCGTAGCTGCTCTATTACTGCATTTAACATGGTTTGTTTCAATGGAAAAGCAAGAACTCAGTGGCATTTAAAACCTCTATTGCACGCACAAAAAGAATGATAAAGTTGATTATTAGATGACATAACATTTGACTGATCTGACAGCCGTAATACAGACCCACAGGAGAGGAGGGAAGTTTGCTACCTATGGCCACAGCAGTTTCCAGGGCGTCTCCAGTGATCATCTTCACCGATACACCAGACTCAAAAAGGACTTGAACAGCCTCTCTCACTCCAGCCCTCGGGGGATCAATTATTCCAACCAGGCCTAAAAATGTTAGTTTGCCAAGCTCTGGACCTGAAGCCAAAGCAAGTACTAGAAACAGAGGGGAAAAAAAAAAAAGAAGATGAGACTAAATTATTAATAACGTGTTTCCATGCATTAAAATGAACATTTAGAGGAGATATTAAATTGCAGTTTTTCAGCAGAAAAAGTCACTTAAACCAGATCTTTAGTCATTATATTCAGGTCTTGTATAGACACAAAAGTTTGGTCCACTCAAATAATACCAGTTTATCTAAATCAGAGCATTTCTGTTTCACACATTTCTCTTAGGATTTATCTCTTTCTAATTTAAAGCTGCCTACCAAGTCTTTCCTAAATGCAGATGGATTAAGTTGGTACAGTGCAATGTTAGACACCGCTAAACTACTATGTTGAACAATAGCGCTCCTGTGAAAACTTACAACTCTTTTTTTTAATCTAAGAACGCGAAATGTAAATTCAGTTAAACCAGTGAAGCTTCCATCGTGTAAACATCAAGGCTCTGAACATTTTGTCTCTGTTCTTGGTGCCTAACCATATCATTCAATCGTTCTTAAATCACTTGGGGATATTTTGCCAGGGCTTCGTGTCAGTGTTGCTTTGATGGTTGAATCACAAGGTCGCCGCAGCTGCCTGAGCTAATCGCTTTTCTTCAGAGCGCTAATTTGCCATTCACAACGGCAGATGATTCAGATATGGAAAAGCAAGCTCTGTGCATGAGTTCCCAACCACAAGACACAGGGCTGGAGAATACGTATGTTAACTATACCGTCTTCCAGACCTGGCTGCCAAGACTTGTTTTCGTCTCCATACAACCCGGGAACATGCACAGGAGATGGTGTCTTTGTTATTGTGTGAAAGTCAGACATTTCTGGAAGGATGTTCCGAGCGATGGAGGAAGCGACACACATAAAAACTTGTGTGGGCTGTGCGCTGACACGCAGTCAGGATCAAAAGGAGATCGTTAGATCTGGTCCTAATGAAGAATTGAACCAAACTTGAAATAATGCCCAAATCCATGTTCTGAATCCCTTTCAAACTTCCCTTCCGTTGCCCTTGAAACAACTTCTCCAAAAGCAAAACTTGGCAGAGCAGCCACGAAGCCTCAGATCGGGTTCTGCGCAAAGCTTTTCAATGCAACACTCAGACCGTATCCCAGGCAATCGCAACGCTCCGTGCGAGAAAAACATTCACCATTTCCAGCGCTCACCTTCAGCTCCTTTCCATCTCGCTTATTTAAACCCGGCAAAAAAAGAAAAAAGAATAGCAGAAAGCAAGCAGCCAGCCGACCAAAGACACGGCCCTCGGCAAACTCTCACAAGTGTTATGAAAGAGATCACACAAGTGATGCTAAGGACCGAGCCACTGTCCATCCTAACCAAAACAGATAAGGAAAGCATTAAGTCTTAAGCTTAAGGGACACAGACAGTAATGACTGACCACGTAGACCCGAGGAGCCCATTCGTTTTTCCTCCTGCTGGTAGAAGGCTTTCTGCTGGGGCGTGAGCGATAACGAGATGCCACCGCTGTTATACAGAGTGCAATATTGGAGAACTTCTTCAAATGCTCCTTTCATAAAGTAAATATCTTCTTGGTCCTTTAAAGTAAGGAGATAACATACTTCATCAAACAAAAAAGAAAAGAGGACATTTAAAAAATACTGATGATGCGCAAGGCTTTACATCTTAGGTAAAAAAACGATCTTTTGTTTGCTCTTTTACCTGGTTGGTAAAATGCCCAAGTGCATGTATAATTTATAGGATGAGATATTTTTGTTCTTGCCATTTTTCATGTTCAGCCGTCTCAGGCAGAACAGTAATGAAAATGTTGGTGAGTTTTTAAATGGAAGTACAATATCAGCCAAAATGAGCTTCTTAACCAGTAAGGGAAAAATGGCCAACATTTTCTTCCGGACATCGTATCTTTCTTCCCTTGTCAGTTATCTCTGAAAAGCTTTTGTTTTCCTGCTCAGACCACTACACAAAAAGTATTATCTTCTCCCATTTAAACACAGCTTTACAAGCTAAAATTACACCCAAGTTGGGCATTTTGAGTTTTGTTCAGTTTTCTCCTGACATAGTTAACTTCTGAAAACATTATTTGCTAAAGAGATACCGTTCCATGCCCATTGTTGAAGAGCATAATTAGAAACACGAAACCAGCCAACACCACTGTTTGCTTTACCTGGTTTTTCAGTGTGCATTTCACAGCCATCCACTTTTGTTCAGAGCTAAACGGAATTTCCTTCTTTCTTACATAAATATCTTTTATGTCAGCTAATTCCATCTAAAGTAAGGTAAAAGAAAAAGAGCACTGTCATGCCAAACAATGCCAAAGCTTGTATATATTTGCCATATTACGAACATCGACTGTTGTCCGTGTTCTTCCAGGCAGTCACATACCACAGAGCTCAAGAGAAAACAGGGGGAGAGTGAAACTCATATTTCAAATCCATCTTTTCCTTTCGGTGCCTGACATGGGAGAAATCAAACTGGATTTTGATGCTTGATCCCTGTTGACTTTTGCAAGAACTTGGGAGCTGCACTGTTGTCCTGGGGGCTTTGGGTCGAAGGAGGTTTAGGTCCTTCCCTTAAACCTACAACCAAGCAATGGGCAGAGCAGATTTATTGCAGCCCAAGCTTAGGCTCCCCCACTTTGCTTATTTCTCAGCGACCCAACTTGGAAAAAGAAAAAGGAAAATTGCAAATAACTGAATGGTCGTTCGTGGATGTGGTTTCAAATTATTTCCTGATGAATTAAACTCAAAAAGCAATTCACCATAAGAAGATCCTTCAGCTATGAAGCACAACAGTCCAAATCAATTCATGCCTGCTTTAGCAGCATGTGTGGGTGCTCTAGGTGAAGTGGTAGCTTCAGAAGTAGTTTCTTGTCTCTCTACCCCAGCTCCCACCGAACTAAAACAATTAAAAATTAAAAAAAAAAAAAAATAGAAGAGACAACCTGCTTCATATTCTGCTATGGCTTGGTTACTGAATGGTGGAGCAGAAGGGAGATTTTAATTTAGCATTTAGGGAAGTAAAATGCCACTGTTTAAAAAAAAAAAAAAACACCCACATGGTTTCACTGTTATAAGCTTTACAAATAAGAGGTAAGCACAGATGTTTGCAGGTTCATCATTTCATCAGGCACCTTCTGCACTTTACAGCCCACCTGAGGTCTGTGGAACAGGCTGCGTAACATCGATTAGATGATACCTTGAGGCATTTTACAGGCTTCTGCCTGTAAGCATGAATGCAATATTCATAAAAACATCTTGTTTTACATAATCATGACTAGAAAAAAAGCAAAGGCTAGGAGATGGCCCAAATTGAGAATGACCCTCTGCCATGCTTTCTAGAAATGGCCTAGTTTTGCTCATTTTTCGCTCTCTTGTTTTTCTCCTGAACCCTTAATTGGTATGTGCAGAAAATATGAAAAGGGCAGTCCAGTGCGAGCCCAAAATAAACCCGTTATGCAGCATAATTGAAGAAATTAACCAAACAAAACAATTATTGCTGTTAGCACAGAAGCTCAGGGAAGGTGTTTGTCCATGACAAGAGGTTTGCATGGCAGAGGTGCACACCTATGACCCTGGGGAGAAGAGACAAGGAAAGACTTAAACCACTCTGGGGACTTTATAAAGCAGTCTGATCACTGCTGTCGGACCTAACAATTCCAGCTCTTTTTTTTTTTTTTAAATTTCTGGAAACTTTTAAATCTTAACAATCTTACCTTCATTGCAAGGGCAATGAGAGCTCCTTCTGTGGGCTGGCCCATCACGCTGTTTTTCCTGATAATGGCATTATTGACTACACAACCAGCCTAGAGAAAGGGACATATTTACATGGTTTATTTTTTTTCATAACTAATTTCATAGCTTTTCCATCTCTTTAAATGAAATAATGGAATATTGGAGGATGAAAGCAGCCACATCCCAAGAGATGTGCTATTCCCCATAGCAGCATCTCTTGAGATCAGTCCTTGTGCTTTCTAAACCCACTTAATACATATGACACAATAATATTTTGATAAAATATTATGTTTTGGATAAATTAACATAAAGCAAAAGCTTATATATATCTAACAAGCTTGATTAATCATGAAAATGAAAACTTAATCTCTCCTATTAGTGCTGCTAACAAGCAGTGTAGGTGAAATTAGACTTCCTCTCCATTTGAGATTCCAGCTCAGATCATTTCACTACCCAAAGACTCCGCTTTAGCCTACAGTTGAATGTGCGAGATTTTATTTAATGCTAACATGAAACCCAGAGACCATCATAGTACATTTATAAATTGACTATGTAGCTAGCAGAAGTCTAAAATCTGTCCATATTAAAAACCTTAACGTGGTAAAATTAATTGGACTGTATTTTTATCCAAACTGTCACTGACACTTTAAGCTGCTGCCTCTGGTCTCTCCCTACATGTGTTACGACCGCTGCCTTTCACCCATAAGCTTCAGGTATTGTATCGCAATTACTCAGAGCTTCCCACCAGAATTCTTGAACAAGACAGTTCATTTTAGACTTACAGAAGCTCCACACTCATTACCCAAAATGATCTGTGCAAATGAAAACTGAACGTAAATAAGAAAAGTTGGTTTGTAATTTAGACGTACCTCTACTAGTTTCCCAACTGAGACATTGGAAAACTCTTTAAGAATCTCCTTTGATGGCAGAAGATAAACATTTCCATCTCCATTGTAGCCCACCCCACTGACCTGAGGAAGGGAGAGACAGAAAAAGCAAATTTCCCAGTGCCAGCAGGACTACATTGCATCTGTACACAATGGGCTGCACTTGGGCAAAGTTCGGATTTTGAAGGCGCGCTGGGACGATTCTTTCCAGCTCAAAACAATTCTTATAGGAAAGGCTGCAGATAATGAAAGTTTATATTACAGTAGCTGAATAGGAACAAATAGAATCAGCTTGTCTTATAAGGAACTTGTCCGTCATGAGTTCAGAAACCTCTTGCAGCTCAGTCGAGAGATCCAGCCCTTCGGTAGCAGTGGGGTCACTGGTTTTACCCCGCTGATGACTGGCCTGTGTCTCCACTGCCCTACATTTTGCACGCTCGCATTCTTCACCCACTTCGCACACAAGTAAACGAACCAAGCGGATCAGTATCTACAATATTTGCAGAGAACAGCAGATGATGTTGATGAACATCCTATTTGTTTATGGCATCTGAGCAGCTTTTGTACACTCAGCCCCACCTCTATCTGTCTCCAGCACCTCAAAAGACTCTTTAATGGAACTGGTGATGTGCGAGAAACTGCTTGGTTTGGGACTGGCTCAGCAGCCCTCGTTTGGACCTGAATGAACTAAAATCAAATTGGCCTTGCTGAGCTTGAACAGGAAAGTCCACATTACGGCCTGGGCCGTACCTCTGCCTGGAACCCATCCGAGGTCAGGAGCCGAGTCACCGTCATCTCGTTGGCCGTCAGAGTCCCTGTCTTATCTGAGCAGATGACGTTGCAGCAACCTGATGCAGGAAAGTTTTTAATCAGAACCAATAAATAATGCAACTGAACAATGAGCTTCAGGGCCCCAGAAGAGGGAGAACGTGTTTCCCTAATGTTACTCGAACTGCACCAGTGAGAAAAGGGAGAAAATACCGAGAAGTGGATGAGTTTCCTAACAGGGCGTTGTAAGGAAAAGGATTTGAGTGCACATCAGAGTATCGTGCACAATAATTTGGATGTGGGATGTGGTAGGAGACATTTGGAGAGGGCCACATTGTCTGGAGCATCATATGGTGGGCGGTCAGAGAAGGCACTGATCCCCTGGGAGCCGATCAGCGTTTCCCAGCTGCAATATCCCACAACAGAACAGCTGTTATATTCTGAAAAGACATATCAAATTCCCACTCTGCCACATGCTTCCTCAGATGGGCCATTTAACCCTTTGCTTCTCTATATCAGGAATAACAGCCCTTCCCTGCCTCGCTGAGGAATTGCGAGCGTAGGTGTGTTAAAGACTTCAAAAAAACCCCCAAAACAACAAAACCTTAAAAAACTGCAGCTAAGAGCAGGAGCTGCCCCACTTGTCCTCTGCTCTGTGACAATTCTGCTTCAGGAAAGCACATTTCTTCCAGGCCCCATTTACACCACAATACAGCAAAGGGGTGAATTAGCAGAGTCACCATATTCAGGGCAGTTTCCACTCCCAAAAAGGGGAAAAATGACTTTAATGCAAGAAAAAAAAAAGACTCCAGCCCCCTTCCACATCTGAATATCTTCCCTGGCCCTAGAGATGAGCACACAGCTTGGGCACAGGCCCTGTCAGCATGATGATCACCAGGTAAAAGCCTGGAGTCAATAAAGCAGATTAGGCTGCAATTAAATTAATCACAGTTTTGAAGGACTAGCACAGAGCAAAACTATCACCTTGAATATTTTTACTTATTTACAATTAAAGAATCAGATAAAAAAAGAAGGATTATTTTCTTCCTCTTCAGAAGTTTTACAGGCATGGCACATTGAGTGCGTGGGAGAGAACAGGTTTTGCTGTGCTTAGACTGTCTTGCAGAGTCCTCGGGCACCTGGCAGTTACACCTATTTGGGCACAGCCCTACCAGAACGAAATTCTTCAGGAGATAAGGCCGTTTCAGATGTCCTGGGTCACAGCAGATACAATAAAATAAGGGTGATAAGATTCCTTAACCGCAGAGCAAACAAGGGCGGTTTGAACAATAGCAGCATTTCCAAGGAAGCTGGATTTTAGCTGAAGGATCTGGCTGTGCAGCAGATATGTGCAACTGCATGGGCCAGGCTTGGCATTAAATGTATTTTTTAATGAGTGGTACTAAATGCACAACGTCTTCTTCATACAATGGCCGTACTGACCAGGGTCAGAGTAGCAAAGCCTGGATTAGAGTGACCTGGGGACAAGCACCAATTTGAAGAAAAAGGAAGGTGGAAGAATAATTTCATTATGGTTCATTCTGCCCTGCAGATGTGAGGATGGGCTGGACACCTCCTCAAGGTGCTCTTTGTCCCTGTTTTCCATCATTCTTTGGATATTTGGGAGATGGTTACACAGGTTGCAGAAGGACAAATGCTTTAGTTTGTGGCACCCGGCTCGACTTGAGGGGCTGCGAGGTTTTTTAGGCAGATACTGAAGATGGGATGGATCTGCAGGAGGTTCCAAAGAACGGTGAGGAAGGAGAACCCAAGCCTTTCAACCCAAGAAGGACACGCGTGTCTGCAGATGGGCCCCATGCCATGGGTTGGGTCACACCATTCCTACCACCTGCTTGTGTTAATATCAGTAAAATAAGAGAAAAGGGTAAGAAACACAGGGTAGAAAACGTATTTACGTCTGAGTGGGTTGCTCCGACCCAGTAAGCATCCTCCAAATTATTATTTTTTTAAAAAAGCAGAGCAAGGCTCACTCCGCCAGCCCATTGCCATTCCATTCAGAGTTTGAAGCCTGGCTGTGTGGCCCCTTTGCCGCCTTACCCAAGGTTTCTACTATGGGCAGCTTCTTCACGATCACCCTCTTCTTGGCCATCCGGAGGACGCCCAGCACCAGCGTCACGGTGACCACGATGGGAAGGCCCTCGGGGATGGCGGCCACCGCCAGGCTGGGACAGCAGAGACACAACAGCTTCACCACAGGGCTCAAAACACAGGGACCGACCAAAACGTGCCCAAGGGTCATTTCCGTGGGGGGAGTTCTCCAGTTTATACGTGTGTATCTGAACAGGAGCGTGCAGTGCTAATCACTGGGACTCCTGGCACAGTGGAAATACAAAAGCAGGATATTTATCCAATCCCCCAACCTTTTTTTCTGGATGATTTTGACAGAGCAATTACTTTCCTTCCTTGCATTGCCAAAGAGCATTAATGTCTGGCTAAGTAGGGATTATGGGTTGGATTTCATTTCATTTATTGAACTGAGGATGGAAGTTGAATATTCCTCGGTATCACATCTCACACCCAGCCCCTCGTCTTCTCTCTCACATGTGGGTACAAACTACAGCGGACAGAATCGGCTCCCCAGATGTCCCCAAGCTGCACGCACCGAATCACAGCAACATCAAAACCTGGAACACCTGACATGCCTGAAAAATCCAGACACTGTATCTGTCTGTCCCTCAGTTATTGCTTGGGTAACTCCGAACACTTCTAGGAATGTGCAAAAAGAAACCAAGAAGCACATTCTAAACCACAGGCTGCTCTCCAAAACTCAGACTTAAGCACTTTTCTTTGCCACTGCACCACCCCAGGAGACAGGATGTGTGACTTCTCTGTTATCTCCTCAGCTGTGGTTTTATTTTCGTTTCCATAGAAAACTCATTTTCTTTTTTTTCTTTTTTTTTTTTTAATAAGAAAGGATTTATTTTAGAGCCATGACAACACAAAGCAACAGGTTTTATAGGTACTACTAAAACCACACGGTTTATTATGTTTGATTAAGAGGTTGTGCATGCCTTTTACACCACGGAAAACGTGCATTCCTATCTTTGGACGTAAATCTAGTAAGAACAGCAAAGGCTAATATTTGCTGTTGCTACATTCCCACTAAATTCATAGTACAGATAGGAAAGGGCATTCACAGCTGGGTGACATGGAAATGCCAGTGAAGATTTTCAAAATACCAATTTCCAAAATTAAATAAACCCTCAAACTTTTTTCTTCCTCCTAAACTCTGTTGTAAAGCTCATGTTAATTTCACCGGTGCAAGATCAATATGCATTTATGAGGGTTTTACTTAAGTTCTCTTTCGTGAAATGTCTATTGTTGTGAACAGGGAATTCCCTGGGACACATTTCATTAGAAATCAAAGAGAAAAGTGCTCTCGAGTCCTCACCTAACTCCAATTGTGAACATGCTGAGGAGGTGTTTCCCTTGTAACCAGCCAATGAGCATTATTAAACCTGGTGGGGAAAAGCATCTGATTAAACAAAACTTCAAGAAATTCATGAACCTCTAACCTGCTTCAGCTGTTGTTGGAGAACGGAGTATGCAATGAGGCCCCCAAATATCCCCTTCAGAGGTGTTTGTGATTGAACCCCCAAGGTCCAGGTAACTCACACCAACCAGCACTTTTGGAAAAGCGGCCCTGCAGCACAGAGGGCTTTCCCACCCCACCATGCAACATAGAATCATAGAATCATTTTGCTTGGAAAAGACCTTTAAGATCATCCAGTCAACCGTTAACCCAACACTGTCAAGTCCACCACTAAACCATGGCCCCAAAAACCTCACCTATGTGTCTTTTAAACACCTCCAGGGATGGTGACTCCACCACTGCCCTGGGCAGCCTGTTCCAATGCCCGTGAGCATGGTGTTCAACTCACCGATTATGCCAAAGGAGAAAAGAGTCAGTTGCTTCCCCAGTCTGTCCATGCTTTTCTGGAGAGGTGTTTTGGGAGTCTGGAAACGTTAGAAAATAGCTGGTTTTCTTTGTTTGTTATGCGAGATGGGAAGATGATGGTCAGGTCAGAATGAGTGACCCACACAGTCCTGGTTATCGTTACCATGGTCCCTGATACACCCCAGTGCTTACCCACCCCAAATCCCCACGGGGTCTGCTGGGCACAGACAATACAGGCAAAAAAGTGGGAGAAGAGACAAACTATATCTATTTACAGTTGGGGAGGCAGTATAGAGTGAGACCAAGGGCTAAATCTGGAAAGAACCTTAGCAATCAAGTCCAGGACTGGATAATGTGTGTGCAAAGCTGCTGGGACAGCGATAGAAAGCCTGGATGCCCATCCCTGTCCCAGAGATTTTGCACAGACATTATACAAAAATTTCTGCTTCTGCTTTTCCGCAATTTCGTGCGTTGGTGGCTCAAAAGGTAACGAGTTTCTAGATCCTCATTTGCGTTAGCTCAGAGTTCGGGCCCATGAAATTTTGGCATGTATAGAAGTAAAATTTTATATATGCAGTGGAAAGCATTGGGGTGAAGAGAAAGAAGAAACCATTATGTTTAGGTGACTACCAAGTTAGACACAAGCTGAGCATCACAAGTCTGGATTTAGAAGCCTAAATCCTGCTTATAGCCTTCTTTTTTGGATACAGCACCTTGGTTTCCCTCAGTCACAAAGGGATTTTGTAGCCGAGACAGAAATGAAGCCAGTGCATTAACTCTTGGAACTGCTCTTTCTCACAAACTTCCATCCAGAACATCCACCATTTCCAGAGACACACAGAGATTTCTTTACCTCTTCAGCTTGCATCATTTTGAACACCTCTCCAAACTGTGAATTTTCACCTGTCCCAATAACTACACCCTGAAAAGACAGAAAAAAAAGACAGAGGAAGATGAAATAAAATCTACAGGTTCTGTAACTGACATCGAGGAAAAGATCAAGGCTGACAGGACTCACTTTTCCCTTCCCGTATCGCACCAGGGTGCCCATGAAAACAACATTGCTCAGCGTGGTGATGTCTCCAGCTTCCAGCAACACGCTGTCCGTCTTGTTGCAAGGCTCGGTTTCTCCAGTAAAACTGGATTCATCCACTAGCAGATCTGTAACCTAATTAAAAAGATGCATTACTGGCATCGTTAAGAACAAGAAATTTCCCAAACAGGTTCTTGTATGCGTAGCTGTATTTACCTCTATGAGCCTGAGGTCTGCAGGAACCCTGTCGCCAACAGACAGATAAATGATGTCTCCAGGCACAAGCTCTCGCGCGAGAAGATGCTGCAGTTTTCCTTCCCTTAGGCTACATGAGACAAGCAGAAAAAGAAGAACAGAAACCAGCCTGTGAGGTTTTTATTCCTTCTGCAGGCTTGGGAATGCCACTGGCAAGAAAGCAAGAGCGCTGCCCCTAAGAGCTTCCAATGTGAATAAGAATGTAAAATCTTCATAGCAATGAGGAGAGATGATTTTGGGCTCAGTTTTAATTCATAAACAGCTGGGCAAGTTATGGAAGACTTAAATTTCAGCAATAAATGACTTAAACAGTAATTCTATAGTAGCTAGGAGTGACAAGTCCTTTCCCTGTGGCTCATGCTTTAAATAATGAAATGCAGATTATTTAACCTAAAAAGCAGGGGTTTTGTTAAAGCCAGAATTACTATTGTGTTAAAAGTACAGCTTTTCAAGTGGTTAGATGCTTATGGTGTCATATAATAAATAAATGAAGAACAAACAGTGGCATTTATAAAATCCAGGCCTGGGTGAACTTCGGAGCAGAAGAAAACCCCACGCTGATTTTGCAGTGCGAGGTTCCTCTGAGCCACGCAGCTTATTTGTGTTGGCCGTGACAAAACTGATTTGCAAAGACATAAATAGGGAAAGTGTTTTCTATCATCTAAAGCACCGACAGCGAACATCAAAGCGGTCAGGGCAGCAGTATCTGATACCCCCTACAGCTGCTCCATAGGCACTAGTGTGACTGTGGCTGATCTGCACCAAAACGCCTGGTGAGCCCATGCCCGGATTGTACACACAGCAACGGGCGGGCGCGGGCAACCAAACCTCCCTCCTAAGCCGCTTTGTGCCAATTCTCTGGGGCAAAACTACCCTAAAGTTGAAAAAATACACAGGTGAGGTTTTTCCTGCACGGGGATCACACAAGAGGCCATGGGGACCCTTATGTGTGGTGTGGAGTGGGACATTTCTGGACACTCCTGTCTCCCAGCATTGATGAAATTCCTCTGTGTGCCTGCTTTAAAAATCAGGCTTATCCCATCCTCTTTCACTGTGACTTACAACTGGACCCATGCACAGTGCTGCCCCTACGGAGACCCATTAATGCTTCATGTTGTCATGCATGTAATAATTTTATTTCGCTGACCAGTTCTGCCCTCATAACCCAAACCCCGCTATAACCCACCACCGCACTCGTGCCTCACCAGTTGCACTCGGGGGGCACCAGCTTGTTAAGTTCTTCCAGAGATTTTTCCGAGCGATATTCCTTTTAAAGGAGAAACCAGAAGAAATCCAAGTTACACGAGAGGGCTCGCTCATGACAGCCCTGGCCGGGGAGCCAGCTGACGTACCTGGATGAAGGCCACGGTGACCACGATGAGCACGGCCTGCGGACAAAGAGACCTTACAGATGTGGGCATCCCACGTTTTGAGAGCGAAAGGTTGGGGTGCAAGAGAGGTCCCACCTACCATAGCGATGCTCGCGGCGTCCTCGTACTCTTTCGTGATGACGCTTACCAAAGCAGAAGCCAGCAACAAGAGAATGAGGGGATTTTTAAACTGAAAAAACAAAAAAATAACACCAAATTGCAATATCAAATTAAATACGGAGTTGCTGAAGCTGAGCTGGGCTCGGATCTCATCGGAAAGGATTAGACACGAGGTTTTGCTGCAGGGACCCTCCTTGCTGGTGACAGCAGCATCGCTCTGCCCGGACAGGGTGCAGCAGCTGAGGTTGGGCTGAAGCTGGATCTTGCACCCATAGAGGGGACAGACGGCCGCAGGGGACAGACGGACAAGGCAGAGACTCACGCTAAGAGACACGAGTTTCCCCTCTGCTCGCACAAGCAAGTCTCGCCTTTGCAGACACACAGGGCAGGGCTGACTCTAAAAGCTCCTTGGAGGCACAATGGGAACAAACAAAAAGTTTATTGTCTTTTTAGAACATGAAACCAGAAATCCTCTTTTCTTCCTTTCCTTTAATTAATCTGCTAAACTCTGTGCTGTACCCAGCACTATGGGAGTCAAATCCTCACTTTTTTCTATTTTAAGCATAGATTTTAAGGAATTTTCTCCTACCTGGGAAAGGCAAAGCTCTATTTAGGTAATGTGGGTATTGATGTAAAAGAATTAAGCCAGGCAAAGACACAGCTGCCTATTTTGGGTAAAAAGAACGCGGTGATACATGGTAGGAAAGTCAAGGTTTAAGTTTAAACCCTGCTGAAGCCAAAGATGAAAGTCCCCTTGGTTTCTTTTTAGGAACACTGGGTGAAGAGGGTGTTTTAGAAAAATAGCAGCTGGAAGAAGCCACCTCAAGTGTCTGCTGAGGGACAGCGCCCAGGCGCAGGGCTGCGAATGGTGTGGGATGGCGAGCAGCTCTTCCACAGAGAATCGCAGGTTGGGGAAGGGTCGGAGATGCACCAAAGAGTTTGTTTGGTGTCCCCATAGGAAAAAAAAAACCAACCAAAAAACCTAAAAAAACCCCACCAAACAAAAAACTTGTTAAGGAGGAACATGAAAAAAAGAAAGCACTATCTCACTTTTTCTTAAGAATAAAAGAATCCTTGAAGAGATTTAGTGATGACTACAAAGTGCGTAAAGAATATTGATCACATTGGAAAAAAGAGATAACACAGGAAATAAAAAGAAAGTATTTCAAAGCAACTAAAATCCTCATGATACAGCTAAGCAAGAAGAAAATTTTTTCTTCACTGGGGTAACTGAAATCAGAGTGGCTTTCAGCCACTAATGGTTTTCCTCAAAGCTTTCCTGAGTTTATCACTTGCCCTAAAGGGAATAAATACGCTGCAGAAATCAGGTCACTGATCTGTGGCTTTTGATTTGTGGGCTGTGTAGAGATAAAGAAGTCTATTTTTATTTTAAGGTGTTATCTTCACATTAAACGATCCCACAACCTCAACCTCAAAATGGATTTCCCAGGGGAACAGTTTCTGTATCCCGGGCACAACCTGTTCCAAGGCTGAATCTGTGGAATTAGAAACCCTGAATATTCAATGTAGAGACAGCCAGAGGTTTTTGCCAGGAAATGAGAATCTGTAGAGAAAACCCTTACCTGGTCTAGATATTTCTTCCATATCGGCTCTGTATTCTCTACTGAAAATTCGTTCCAGCCATGTTTTAACCTGCGCTGTAGCACAGAAAACTCAGAGAGGCCGGTTTGTAAGTCAACCTAGAGGGAAATAAAATAAAACAAATAAACAAACAAACCAAACCAAATATTACGTATTGTAGAACAGCTTTAGGAAACTTCTTAAGGTAAAGTTATGTTAAAAAACAACTGTAGGTAGACTGGGCAAGATTGCGCTTCAGCCCAAACAAAAAACTACAAATCTATCCACTGTTCTTCTGTTCAGGTTTTTATTTTTGTTAAACTATAAAACGTTACCAGCAGCCATCACAGAAACCCATAAAGTAAGCATGAGTTAATTAAAAAGTTTCCACGAGTGAGAAACCACACAATAGACAACAAATTAGAAATGTACAATAGTAAAGAATTGATTTCTGGTTTCTTTCGCTCTGCAGTTAAAGAAAATATAAATAAAAATACCCCGACAAAATTCAAAGAGAATGAATGGAGAAGGAATAAGGTCTGTTTTGCCTGGACTTAAAAAAAATGGCAAGGTCAGACGCCAAAATATCGCTAAGCATTATAGCTTTCCCTGGTTGTGGGGACTCAGCCGTTCTAAATTTCCAGCTGTTTTTCAAACCTGGGGTTAAGTGTGAGTTATAACATCAGTTGTTTCTATTCCCAGGGGCAAAGTCCAGTGCAGACCCAGTAACTGGAGTTTCCTTCCTGACCCCCAGCATCCGTCCATCCCTCCAGCTGCATCCCAGTTGGGGCTGCGGGGAAGCTGGAGTGGGGCAGGGGCAGACCGGTCCTGCCACCACCAATGTCCCTGTCACTGCAAACGGCCCTGCCAGGACGATGGCTACAGCTCCGCTGTTTGCGTGGGGTAGGGACAGCGAGGTGAGTGAATATCTCACGACTCCACCTGCGAGCAAGCCTTTGAGAACGCATCACGTAAACACGATGAGTTTTGCCTCTGAAATGAAACCCGCTATGAAAAACTGGGGAAAAGTGCTGTATGCATTCGCACAACGTTTCCAGAGGAGCTGCCGACGATTGGAGCGGACGAGCTGTGCAGAGCCCCGACAGCGCTTCACGTTCCAGGCTGGACAATTGAGTTCTTTCACCTCACTTTGGTGAAATCCTCCCCCGGGACAAAGCGAAGCACAAATGCCCAAAGCTGAGCCTTGGGCACAGCCAAGGCGAGGATTCATCCCACAGAAAGGGAGAGGAATTGGGTGCTCCAGGACTCTGCATGTGAAACCAAAACCCAATTCACTCTCTTCCCACACTCGGGTTACACAGACTATGTTGCTATGTTCACAAAGACCCGTAAAAACCCCTTACGTTCAAAGCCTCGGCCAACTCTTCTTTACGGCATTTACACGCGTCTTTCGGGGGCAGAACTGTCACCTCCTTCTCCTGCTCGATTATTTTCAGCTCACACTCCTCATGGGTCTGAGTAAATGAGATAAAGCAGTTGTTAGGGTGAGAGCACAGTTAATAAAAGCATTTCAGCATCTCTTTGCTTCTTCCCTTAATCCCATTCCCTCACCTTGTCAGCTGTGCGACTTCACAGTCCTCTGAAACGCTTCATAAATCACAGCCATTCACTAATTAATCCTTATTACAGCCCCAAAGCACATTCTTATAGTGGAGTAAACGCTATTAGGAGCTGGATTACCAAAAAATGAGAAGCACACACCACTGCCGTGGTCAGAAAAGCGTGCCAGGCTCTGCTATTTGTGGTACCCTGCCCGAGACGAACATTTTTCCATGCCAGTGTCTCAGAGCCCACTGCACTAAGTAAGGAAAACCCGTTTTTCCCTTGTTAGAGACATAAAAAATGAACAGAAAAGGTGAGCCAGAAAAATCTCTGAGCCAGTGGGAGAAAGAAAAAGTCTCCTCTCTCATCTCCACGACATTTCTCCTCCACCACTGGCTCTGCAAATGTCTCTGAGCAGCACAAACCCTTCCTGCCCCATCCAGGCAGCCCGAGGGCTGTGGCTGAGCTCCCAGCACCCAGGGGCTCAGCACCCCGACCTCTCTTCCTTCCAAGATCCCTCGTCTCCGTTTCCAAACAGCTCCTTCCAGAGCAGCAGCATCACCTGAAACCTCAGCCGGGCACACGCTGGAGGAGCTGTGGCCGCTATTGCAGGGTAAGTATGGAGATGGAGAAATCTCACCCGTCCCAAGGGACAAGAAAATCCGTTCCCATTTGCTTTCATTCATAAAGCACAAGAGCGCGTGTTCATTAAGAGAGGGATCCCGGGATTGCTCAGCCCTGCAGTCACCTCTCGCTCAGCAAGGAATTCGGCACCGACTCCCTGTTACCAGCACCCTGGGGTGTTTGCTGGGGGAAACATTCAGGTCTGGCTCATAGCAACACCTGAGACAGGGTTTGGAGGACTTCAGAGGTGCGTATTTGGTATTTGGAGAATTAGCCCTTCTCTGAGTATTCAGGAGGCTGCTAGGAACATCCAGTGTTTTACCACCTAAAGCCTGAGATAAACGCAGAAAACCTCTCTGGCAGAATTGGTTTCTGTCTCGTGGCTTCTGGAGAGCTCGCAGCAGATGAGATAGGAGCATCTCTAAGCCCTGCTCCATAAAAAGGCTTTTCCCACTTCCATACGTTACAGCCCCCTTTTTCTCGCTGTTTACTGACCCACAGCACAGCAGGTAACACACGAGATACCGGCATCGACCTGCTCCTTGCAGAAACGCAGAAGAGCTCCCTGTGATCCCTCGGTCTATGCAGTGCTCATTTAGATGCCATTTCCCCCCAGGAACAACACAGCTTTCCAAAACCCCAAAGTTTTGCCCAGGATTTCCAAGGATTTTCCTCCTTCCATGTGTCCCTGACGCTGGTGACCGCATTTTGCCCGAAGAACCTGCAGTATTTCTCCACTGTTTTGAGGTTTACTAGCAGCGAGCAGCACCCTTATTTCAGCGTTTCCTTAACGGATGTCCCTAGAAGGAACAAAAATATCCTTCCATGTTTAAAACTGATGATTTATTCCTAGTTGTGCATCCTACTTGTGCAAATTCATCAGTTCCATATAACTCTGTTGACTCCCGGACTCTGCAAGACCAAAAGCCACTCAAGTGTCTGAGACAGAAGGACTTGCTGGGAGGGAAAGACAGGGCTGTCATGTATAGAAACATGCCTTACATTCATTACTGAGCTGATTTGATTAATGAGGTTTCTACAGGCTCCTCTGTGCTGCCAGTGGTACACACAGGTATCAAGGCACAGCATTACCTCAAAGGAGTTTAAATTTTAATTAAAGGAGCAGGAGGGCAGGAAGGGATGGGGCAGGAGGGTAACATGCTGACAGTCCCCAAGCAGCCAGGGCCCAGCTCTATCGCTAATATTTACCTTTGAAAAGGCATGGAGGAAACCAATGACAAAAGCACATAGATGCGCAGAGCTGTACGCAGCCAGCACCGGCTGCGGATCAATAGAAATATTGGCAGCTCCGTACAGCCAGGGGCTGTTGTGAAACGAACAGCTTCATTGGGATGAGCTAATTTGCATTGATTAGCTTACACCTGGAAGTGATTTCCCCTGGATGAAAGTGGCACAGCTTTTTCCTACCAGGTAAACAGCTCCAGCAATGCACGAGTCGGAAATGCATCGCTGGAATCCTGTCTCTCTCCCCTGCAAAATGCTGCCGGCACTGAGCCCCTTCACCCCTAAACACATCCCACCCCGTGCCTGTGAGACACCAGGCGGTCTCCTGAGCAAAGCCCTTCATAAACCAACCTCTCTTTCTCTGTTACTTTTCTATTCACGTTGTAAAACAGATGCTGGCTATCAACATTTATCCATTTACCTTTTTAACCTTTGTCCTTTAGGTATAACTCAAGCACAAGAGCACACAATTCCATACAGCAGGGCAAGGNAAAAAAAAAAAAAATTGGTAGTTTATTTATTACTTTGCAAGATGAGGAGATAGGGGAGGCTGTAAAAAGCAGCTGGCGGTGGGTGGGAGCCGCACAGGCTGGCCCAGCACCGCGGCATTGCCGGTACCTGCGCCGCTGCCTCCGCATCCCTCGCCCCGAAACAATCCGTCAATTGTTGCTCCGAGCAGCCCATGCGGGAAAGAAGAAAGCGTGGGCCTTTCTGCGGAGTACATAAGCCCTTTTTGTATACCCTGGCAAACAGCTCAAAAGATCAGTTCTCGGGATTTCCCTCCCCTGCTTCTGGCTTTACTGAGGTTTTGCATATTTTTTCCCCATCTTAGGTGACTTTGAACCAGCTAGTGTATCACGATCTGGTCAAAAGTGGGCTGGGTTATTTAGTCTAACAAGAAGCCCTTTAGAACATTAAGCAGAATCCCTCTTCTCATATATTCTTCATCCTTACCAAAAGAAATAAATCGAACCATTCCCTCAAAAGCCCTTTGCAAAGAAAAAGGAGATGCGACCCACACAGCGCACAGGGGGTTGTTCTCACTTTCAAACACACATGTACACGTGCTTGTGCACACACACACACACTTAGACGCTCAGAAGAAACACCTTTAGATGTTCTTCAGGTTGCTGCAGGAAACACACAGTTTTCATAAACCTCAAATCAGCACCGCGAAAACCCCCTGTGATTCTGAATGAGCCACTGCAGAAAGAGCGATGAAACTGTACACGGCAAAGTCCAGACAGAGGCTGCGCTTGTGCTCTGATGTGCGAGTGCAGCGTTCTGTCCTCTGCAGGTAACACCATCGCCAGAGCCTGCGAGCTGGATGTCACCTCGCAGACACCAGCACGGGCTTCTCCTTCACAGCCCACAATTTGTGTATTTATTCTGGCTCAAGTCCCATCACATCACCTGCACTCACATCGTTAAGGCCCAGGACAACCCTTCGACCAAAATACTTAAGATCTAGAAGACTGAAAGTGTTCTGTTTTCAAATAAAGAAGCAAAATACCATCCTTAGAGGAAATCTGAGTCATTTACCAGCCTAAACCATAAGCTGAGAATATGTTCTTGATTTGTCATGTTTCTATTGCCATTTTGCATTGCTGCCTACTTTCTACACCTGCACCAAAACACTGGTCATTTCCCTGCCCTGTTACAAATGTATTGCACTGCATGGGCTAGAGCTAAAATTCAAGAAAATTTGTATCATTATTTGTATCATTATTTATTTGGCACAACAGAAATGGTATCACCAAAGAACAAGCCAGACTAATTGCCAGTGGCCTCCTGCCTCTGTATGACCAGAAATCTCAGCTTCCCATCAAAGCAAGACTACAGATACTTGTGGTAATCTCATCAAGATGTTCCTTTCTTGGGATTTTGAGCTATGTTTAAGTAATCTAGAGCAGCATCGCATGACACACTGCATGGTACACAGGATAAGAGTTCAATGTCTTATTTTCTTCTCTCCATAGCACTGACCAAACCCCATACTGGAAAGACGAGACTTAGAAGAGAGGGGAGGATTAGCTGAAACGACATCTGAGAAAAGATCTTAGTCAGACGGTCACAGAAAAGAACATGAATATTTCTAAGTGTGCGGACGGTGCTTGTCGGGATGGGACTAAGGGCTAACCCCGCAAGCTGAAGGAATTAGAAAACCAGGTTTATGTGGGAGGGCACCCAACCAATCTGTGGTGTGGGATTAAAAAATGGGGCTTGAGCAATGGAAATTCCTGTGCTGTGCAAACGCGATGTGCAAAGATGATCTCAGACCTGAAGGTTTTGTGGCAAAACGCAAAGAGAATAGCAAATGTGACACCTAAACCAGCGACGGCCACTCCTTGGCCCATCTGCACCGAGGAGAGGTAGTGAAGGGAGAAGGGAAAAAATCAATGTTCATACATCAGCATTTTTCACCAGAAGAAAGCATCATTTCAAAGTGGAGTCGCAGGTCTGAGCTAAAGCTCTTCTCAACCATTCATTACCAGTAACGACAGCAGTGACACGACAGACAGATGAAGGATCACAGCCCATCCACATGCGACTGGCACTGGTGACAGCGGGTACCCCCAGGACAGGGCCAGCCTCGCTCTTTAAAGGGTGAACCCTTCTGCTGAGACAGCGTTTGCATTTTGTGCAAGCCTCACACAGCGCCCACGACCCACACGGCAGTCGCTCTGCTACGAGTTTTGTTAATTTTGACCCTCCTTGGTGCACCGAACAATGTTCCCGGCCAGGACTTTGGCCTGAGCTATACGTCCTGGGAGTATCGCATAGAAACATCTCACCCGCTGCCTGGTAAACATCATTAATGTCGTCCCCTGTTGCTCAGAGAGACGAGAGCGCAGCAGCAGCAATATCAAGTTACCCGTGGGACAAAGCAGAACAATTCAACCCAAATTACACAAACTATTTCAGCAGGTCCAGGCAAGAGGCACAGGCAATCCTCACCTTCTCTTCCCGCTCGCCGCTTCCAAGGGGCTGATATTTCTGCGCGAAGCGTAAAAACGACCTTTTCTGGAAGAGTTTGGCGAAACCTCCTTCTACCATCTTCGCAGCGCAGGGGTGGGAAGGGTCCCCGGGGGCCACCGGGCCCGGGCCGGTGTCACCCGCTGCTGGTGGCCCTGGCTCCAATTCCCTGGGCAGCCGGGGCTGTGCACAAACTCAGGTTGCGGGCAGGTTGCAGGCAGGTTGCAGGCAGGGACAGGCAGCGTTTACCTGCCGCCAAGTCACGCCTTTGGCCGCGGGTGCCGGAGGGCGGGAGGCTGCGCACCCCCGGAGCAGCGACGCAGGTGCTTTGCCCACAAACCCCGGGGAAGCCCGTCCGTGTGTAGGGCTGTGCCCCACGGACGAGCGAGGCCGCCCCTATGTGCGCACGGCCGGCACCTGCGGAGCGGGTTGAGGTTTCGCAGCTCTGCGCTTTCCTCCACCCTCTGAAAACTCGTTGCGGGAGGAGCGTCGGCGGGTGCCACATCTCGGGCAGGCGGATGGGGAGGGTGTTCTGCCGAGGCAGGACAGGTTACACACACCGCCCAGCCTGCGTGTAAACTTACAGGCTGGGGAAATCCTCCTTGAGAAACGCTGCAGTCAGCGTAACGCCGGTATTTATGAGTATTTACATCAGGGAGAGGTGTGATGTGTGAATTCGTGATGCTCATTCATTTGAAAAAAAAAAAACGCTAGAGGGGAGTGCTGTGCGTGGTGGATCTCAACACACGGCTAAAGTTAACCGGTCACATCCTTTCTGAAGATTTACAGCCACCTGTCAGGGAGCATCGCGCTCTGGTTTGTACCAGGACACCCACCTCCTCCCCCAGGCATCGCGACTACAGGATCCACTTAGGCTTAAACAGTCCCTGAAGTGCAAACTACGAGATTAAGATCCTCCTTTGACAGTAAAAACTGCATTGAGGGAATAAATGTCATTCCCAGCCAGAGAAAAACATACGTGCGATTTTCTGCAGGAGAACAGTTTTCTCCTAGGACACCCAGATGCCAACTTCACAGCTCTGGAACAGTGGCGGTGGTGACACCTGGGCCACGACGGGGCCAAGACCCCAGATTCTCACCTGACAGCCCACGGTACCCAAAACCCGGCCAAATTCCACCAAACTGGCGTTTTCCCATGGAACACCTCAGCATTGCCTGTTCACATCTCCCAGGTCCTACCGGCTCTAGCAAAAGCTGAGGAGCCCCGTGGGACACCCCGGCAGCACCACTTGGCTACAGGTAACACCCGTGTCCCACCGGAGCGGTGGGGAGGGACGGCTTCTTTCCGGACCGAGGAGAAAACAGAGCGATTGGGAAACACCCTGCAAGTTCTCGTAAAACACAGCTGGAGCTTCTTAACTCCCTCGGCTCCTGATTGAGAAATGCTTTCTTAATGACCCCAACTGGATGCGTCAGGCAGATGAAGGAAGTTCCTGCATCACTTCAACATCCCTCCTTCCCCTGGGAAAACAGCCAGGGGTGATGCTGGGCACTGATTTCCAGGCAGCTGCCATCCAGGCCCTGCCCAGGGTTTAAATAAGGAGCTTAGCCAGGGCTCGAAGGCAGCCCAGGCTCCCAGAGGTATATAGGGATTTATACCTTATCGAAACGTATGGGAATTACGTGGCAAAACACCTCCGAGCTCGCACATGCTGTTGTAAGGACCTGGAGCGTGGCCAGCTGGCTCTGCCGTGTCCTGATCCGGCAAAGCAGGCGCTGCCAGGCAGGGAAACACATTCCTCTGCTCACCTGAGCACGTTTGTAACAGTCACAGCCTTGAGGTCGTGCCGAATCGTTGTTCGTGTCTCTCATAGAAAAATGGTGAAAAACATCTTCCTCCTCTCCAGGTAGGCAGGAAAATAATTTCTTTGGGTTTGCTGCTGTTTTTCTCATCCCAGAACCTCACCAAAGGGAGCTGCTGCAAGCGAGGAGCCCGGGCATCCTTCTGAGGCTCTGTTGTTTGCAACGTGGACGTGCACACGGTCCCAGCGCGGCTCTCGTTAGCCAAGCGCCGCTGACAATCCGGCTAATTGAGCAACAGGCTCTCGCTGACGGTTTCCTTATTTAACTTCTTCCTCTTGGCACAAAGCCGCTGCTTGTGGGAACGCATGTACATGCTGTGTACACATCCCGGAGAAGGACAAAACCCAGAATCTACGTGAGGTGGAGATGGGTCAAGATGCCACATCCCGGGCTGGGACTCCCTCCCAGCCTTGGTGAGGGCTCAGTGAGGGGTACGACAAAAATACCAAGGCAAACAGGACATAGAAAAGGAGAAATAGGGGTTGATGAGCGTAATAATGCACCACAGTAATTGGTGCGTTGTGGTTCATTATCCAACAGACCTGGAAACAGTTTTGCTTGGGCTCAGGACCATGGCCCCGTCTGTCATCTTCCTGTTCATTCAGTCCTGTAACGTGAAGTTACATTTGAGCACCAACGAAACTGAATAAATGCAGAAAGAAAACACAGTTGTTGCTGACTATTCGCCACGCATTCTGCAAAACTGCTGAATGGACTGAAGTTTCATTTTCTTGCTGCCTTTTATTTCTGCCTGTTAAGAAATATAATGGAAAATTCAGGTATTTTGCAATCTCATGGCTCAGAAAATGCGGGGAATAAACTGAATTAAGGCTATAATGTAAAGAAAACAACAGTAATACAAGTTGTATTTCTAGTGTTCTGGTAAAAGGCGTAATTTTCACACTATAAAAATATAACACACAGCCCAATTATGGTACCTTTATAGTATTTCCTATTTAATTGGCTAATAAAGCTCAGGGCCAGACTCCAGTTTTAAGTAAGTTATTCGGGAAACTATCTTTTAAATAGAAAATATCTCCTATGAAGATGAATACAGCAAAGCACTCCCAGCTCCTTCACCTGCTTCCCTCGCCACAACCAGGGCTCATCACACTTTTGTTCCTCTTGTGCCACCTTGAGGGATAAAAACTCTGGTGCATGGGTAGAACTTTGTGAATCTGCTGCTATCCAAAAATCCAAATACTCTGCTTTCAGGTCAGGTTTTTCGCAGGCCCTGTGAGCAGAACATCCTCTGCTCCTGGTTATAAAAGCAAAGAATGAAGATTTTGGCCACAGTTTGTCTTGTTAATGCTATGGGTAAAGGGCAGGTAAAATCCTTAGGTCTGTCCCTAGGTGTGTCACCAGGAATGAAGGGGGAATTTAATTAAAATTCGATTTCTGTTTGCACAGCCTCCTCTGCTGAAATGGGGAGACTCACCTGCTGGGGCAGCTCAGGCTGGGTGAAACGGGTCCCACCAGTCACATCCCCACCTTGGAAACGGTCACAAGGTCTTTATTGTTTTGCAGGGTTTCTCCCGTGGTTCTCGCTACTTTGCCTACAAAGAAAGGTGACAAGAAGGAGAAAATAATGGAAAGAAATAGGACTTACCTCTGTAGGCTCACCAGCAAAATATGGCTTTTTTATTCATCTTTAAAGGATGCTGGATGGTGCTGTAAATCCTTTTGCCACGGACAGACAACCAATGTTCACCTGACAACAGCTCCAGAGAACAATCTAGTCTGCATAGATCCTGGGAAGTGGGAGAAGGAACCACCCCCCTGTATGAATAAATCCCTGCTCTGCGGTGGGCAAAGAGAAACCGTCACTCTCCAAAGACTCTTCAGTGGATTATCTCAATCTCCTAGGTTTCTTCAGTGCTCATGGAACTAAGGAACAGCTTCCTGACGGTGACCAAAATACTTGTGCACCATAAAGCTTAACGAAGCTCTGAACTAGGCATGCCAAAATCACAGCACTGTTTTTTAATTATTATTCTCACCTTTACGACTTCTGCAGATTGCTGACCTAGAGATGCAGGCTGTGGTTTTAATGCAGCCCCCTGGCTTTTTGAAGGTCTGTTCTGTTTGTCCATCTGTTGGTTCCGGTTCGTGGATGCACTGATAGCACTTCAGTGTCACCTGCATATGATGCCTTAGCTCACACGATGCTTTTTTCCACAAAAACCGTTAGCCACCTACATCAGCAGAAACTATAGTTGCATGCATTAACATGGAAACAAGCTGAAATCAAACCACAATTTTGTGGTGTTCACCAAACAGATCCTTCTATTGAAAGTCAAGGTACTTTGTCCACCTGCCACTTCACAGCAGGAGGGATGAGTTACCACACATCCCATAATCTCCCCATCCAAACGGGCCGGATGAGAAGTTCAAGAGATGCCAAGGATAACTTCACCACTTCACTGCCAGACTGAAGAGCTACCCTGGCACCCAGTGCTTGCTGGTGCCTTCTCATACCCCACAGAAAACCCTTCCAAAGCAACGAACCCCCTGCTATCCCCTCCTTGGCTAAATTACAGGCAGTTTCTCTCTCTGCAACTCCTCTGTTGTGGTTCCAGAGCAGAAGGGAAGCAACGCAGGAGGACTCCTGCCCACTCGTGACAAGCTGGTAGAGCAAGGCCAACGTGGGTGGAGGTGGTGGGATGGTGAAATCTCCTCTGCTCCTGGAAATGTGGTGCTCAGCAGCCCAACCTCTCAGCACCGGGCTCTTCTTCCAGCTCCAGCATCCCACGGTGGACACAGCCCAACGCTGGCCTCTGACTTGGTTTATCTGTCCGCCCTTTGCGCAAGCTTTGGCCTCCTGCAAAGCCACCTGAGCAGCAGCGTGTGCAGCGCAAACCACCTGAGCTGGCAGCTGAAACCACCCAACCGACAACAAAAATCAGCTCTGAATCAACAAGGAAAATGCCTGGTCAAACAGAAGGGTCGCCTTCTACTCAGGTCACCATCACTGTCCTCTTTACAGCACTGTCCATCTGCTCCTCTTCTGGCAACAGAAATGAAGGCGTCACGAACTGATCAAGCATCTAACCCACAAAGGTGGCCCCTCTGAAAGTGGACACCGGTGGCAGATGTGTTTCGGTGTCTGTCACCTCCCTTCCAGCGGGCAAAATGGCTTTTGCCTCCCTGTGCCTATGTTTTCTGAGCTCTCCCAACGACTAAAATTAAAAAGATTTCTCCTGTTCTTCATAATTTGAAGCCAAGCGTACGTCAAGAACACACAACCGAAACCAGGCAGAGTTGAAAAATATACTGGTCACTTTTTATTGAGCACCGAAGTGGCAGGACCTGTATATGTCCAAGCACCAGGGGCACAAACCGGGACGGGGCTGCCTGGGGCAGCGCTCGAGGATCCGGAAGGCCGTGAGCATCGCTAGCACACAGTGATACAAGGAAAACTTATTATAGCACCAAACATGCTTTAAAGTGTATGCAGGAACTTTAAAACCAACCGACATTAGTGATTTCCTACTGCGCTTCACAAGAGCGTTGCGAAGCCGTTTGTCTTTGGAGAGGAGACGAGCTGAGGACAACTCCTTCGGTCTGTGTTTTCCTTCCAAGGTGTGATGGATGTCAGGGTTGAAAACAGCATCTGGCTCAGTCTCTTCTGTGGCTTTTGTCTCTGAGTTCGACAATTAATAACTTGAGAAGAATTAACTTGAAAAAAAAACCCCAAGCATTATAGCACCATGAGGAAGGGTGATGTCTGATAACACCCAGTAAACAGAAATTCATCAACAAATTATTAATTTGTCAGTTTTCTTTCTAAAACAATTCCTTTTGTAAGTAGAATATGTCGCTAGCATCCCATCCAGCAAGGTGGTCAGGTAGGTGCTTTCGTAGCTACAAAAAAGCAGCCATTGAAGTGAATGCATCCACTCACATTAAGCATATTTTTGGATGCTTTGCAAGATTAGGTTGAGATGTGAAGTTTCAATCTTGTAAATTTGTTAATGCTCAACACAAGTTTTTCAGCTAGATCCTCACAGGCTTTTAAGCACAGAATCTTTTATTTTAAAGTGGAACAATTTGGAATTTACTCTTTGGGGCTTAGCGGTAATCACTGAAGGGCTTTGCTCATTTAATCGGAATTTGATTTTTTCTGCAAAAAGTAATGCTGAAAACACCCAGTCCATCTCACTGAGCAGCACCAAGGAGCAAGGCTGCATTTAGACTTTCATTACGAGCTTTGTTGCTTTAAGTTGTCAAGTAACGTCAGCAGCAAAGCGGCAAGTTCCTGGTCTAAACTGAGACTGGAAGGATAAAACATGGATGGACTCCTCTCTCCCAGCAGGAATTAAGATATCATTGCATAAAGTTGTATATGATAAAATTGTAGAAATAGATCTGTTCAAACATGGTGTTGCACTTCATACCTTGAACTTGGAACAAAGGCACAAAGAAGTGAATGGAGTTAAACAAATGAAGATATTTAGGAAAATGTTCATCTGTTCCTTTGCTCGGTGAAGCATCGAGGAGCGTCCCTGTTTATCATAGGAAACAGAAGAGCAGTTTGGCACCTTTCATCTCTCCAGCTGCAAATATCATATGCAAAGTATCAAGTGTTCTATAGGTATCTTAGCTTTGGCTTAAGCCATTTGGTGAGTGGAAAAAAAATCCCATAGTTTGTGGGTGGAAGCTGGCACTTGCATTTGTGAATTGGGTATTTATATGCACCGCTACTACTCTGCGTATTAAAATGCTAATTTTATGCATGTAGATGGGGACACGCGCTAAACGAGGGAGCAAACGTGGCTTCTTTTGCCTAGCAATTCTGGCAGATTTGTCAAAATGAAATGCAACTGTCCCTTTAGGACTGCCACAGAAAAGGAAAACATTAATCGAAAATGTGTTTTCCATTTTACAATGCTAAACAGGCAAAAGAAGCTGTAAGGCCCAAATACAAATAACTTGACGTTAGGGATTTACGGAAGCCAACATAAAGGTACGGGACTTCTAAAGAGCAGTTGCCCATCTGCCAGACAAGCCTCTTAATCACACAAATTTATCCTCCTTTTGCTTTTCTCTTATGTTCAACAAATAATCCAGACTTCAGCCCTCTTGCTGAGGTTTTGCAGGTACAGAAACACAGATTTACATTCTGTGAGTATTAACCGTGCTGGCTAAAAGCAACAACTTAAAAAGACTGGCACGCGTGTGCATCTGCTTGGATATTGTAGAAAGAAATCTATTCCATCTCAATCTGCAGCTCACCAGACTGAGAACCTAAAGGAAAGTTAACTTAAAGAAATAAACGACATTTCTAAAACCTGTTTTGCTCCTCGATCAGAGTTCCTCAAATTCTTAAGATTTCAGGTTTAGGCTTGTAGACTGGATGTCAAACTTGGTGAACCCTAGGTATAAACAGGAAAAGAAGAAACCTTCAGGTTTCTTCAAACTTATGAAAAGGCGTATTTAAAGTAGTTTTTTGAGACAGACAGACACTGGATTTGATCCAGAGAGCCCCTTTAGTCTTACAGTCTTGCCTATTTTAACGCAACTGAGATGTGATATTTAGGTACAACTCTGACGTCACTTCATTTTCATAATACTGAGTTATGTTCACGGTCGTGAAATTTGAACCGGTCACATAATACGCACAATAAAGGGTGTGCTGTTTCAGCAGCCCGATAAAGGGGCTGTGGCTTCTCGAGATCTGCTTGGAGGTATTTGCATTTCACTTGTCGCAGGGCGGCTCATCAACGGTGTGGTTTCTTTCAGGGATCGCATTTCTGCCCTTCCTGATAGGCTTAAAATCTAAACTCATCCTGTTCCTGGACTAGCAAAGTCTTTTATCACCGATGGGCAGGGATCAGGGTAACGCTGGAGATGTGCGCATGGAGATTCGGGACCAGAGATCTTCCAAAAGAGAAAACTGTTGGGTAAAGCATTCCTTGACAGAGCGGTCCAGCTGGGTGAAAACCAAACAAAAAAAGAGGAATTAAAATATTTATCCTTCCTGGGATGTTTGCACAGAACTTGTCCTTATGTAGCTGTGTAATCTGAGCAGTCAGCCTGACGTAGGTACACAAAAGACACTGGACTGCTTTGTTTTCATAACTGCCAGTTAAGCTTAAGTGAAGCTGAAAGCGCTGAGAAAACCATCTCGGGACAGAACCTTTGGTATAATAAACATTTTCATTCTTGCCTAATTCAAAGCCTGATAAAATGATTGGAGCTTTTTCAGTTGGCTTCGCTCCGGCCACATACACATACATTTACCCACATGAGTGGCTCACACTGTTCAACTTTTCAGACACATATAGTTATCCCACAAAACCCATGTGCCTAAGTATTTGCAAGACTGACCCTTATTTCACTCAGTCCAGAATAAAGAGCTTTTTAATTTGTCTTGCAGGAGCAGTTACACCTGACTTAGAAGAAGCCCCTCAACAGAAATTTTAAAGTCTTAAGGCACACAAAGTTTTGCAGCACGCATTTTTCATCCTGAAAAGTAACTCCATCCTCCAAGTACTGCTTAGTGAAAATGTTATACCCTCCAGTGATAATTATTAAAAAAATGAATAAATCGGAAGGGCTGGGTTTTTTTTCCTCTCCCAGAGTTTATTTTTGTTCACTAACAGAAAATTTCAGAACCTAGGCACTCCTCTTCCATTTTTACAGTGGCTCGAATCAAGACTTNGAAAGGGCTGTTGGGCATTGGAACAGGCTGCCCAGGGCAGTGGTGGAGTCGCCATCCCTGGGGGGGTTTAAAAGATACAGAGATGAGGTTCTGAGGGACACGGGTTACTGGTGGACTTGGCAGTGTTGGATTAATGGTTGGACTCAATGATCTTAAAGGTTTTTTCCAACCAAAACGACTCTATTCTATTCTGAACACCCACAAGGCAAAGGTTCCTCAATCAGGTGCATCTTGTCATATCAGAATAAAAAGTGGGAGAGGGAGAATAAGAGTTGGCAAAGACATTAATTTCTCCAGGGGCAGTCTGCAGAGCTCAATCTCCAGTGCCCCAGGTTCTCAGGATATTTTTACAGCACTGTCTGTTTGTCAGCACAGGTGTTCCACAGAACCTGAGGTATGCACCTGACCACAGTTTTAAGGTGCTTCATTATACTGGCATCTTGATGAGACATAATTTCACCCTCAAACAATCATTTCCTTAAATAATCGCATTCTAAGCACCAACTATTTTCACCCAGCTTTCTTTCCCTCCCTTCCCAGCACACTTACCCAGACACACCTGCCATTAGCCTAAATGCTTCTGCTGGTTTTTCACGTAGCCGACCACATTGTTGGAATTGCTCCCTGTAAAACAAATATTAGCAAAGTTAGGTTTTAAGTTGGTCCGTGGCACAGGTTTTCTCAAGATTCTCTAAGCGGTACGGTTTTACTGGTCTCATTCGTTAGCAGTTCTCTGGGAGAGCTGGGACAGCCTGCTGGATGGAGGAAAGGAAATCCTTTACAGTTTTATCAGATACCCTGGCCAAATTTGGCTGTTCATAAATCTTACAATATCGAAGATGTTGTCTAGTTATATCTGAATATCCCTTGCAATCAGATGTGACCGTCCCCCTCTAGATCCAAGAGTCAGCAGAAACCAGGAGCTTTGAAGCCACGAGAAAAGAGACTTTCTGAAAGATCCTCCTGCTTTCTTTGAGACACATATCTATCAATTTGTGCAAGGGACCTGACACCTCTTGTGGCTGCAGATAAAGGGTGTTTTTCACCTCTTATCACATACCACAATACAAGCTCTTGGCAAAAGGCCCTGCTTTTGACAGAGTTCTGTGTTCATCTGCAAGGAGTCCTGGGCCACGAGTAAAGCTCCAAAAACATACTTAAAAATAACAAAAGGTTATTGGATTGGGTGTTTCTCAGGCCTAGGGTGGGAACCCCTGGCAGAAGGTTCCACCACTGAACACATTCTGTTGGAGATGTGCTGGAGATGCTGATTCTCAAGAGTCCAGAGTCAGGGCATTGCAGATCTTAAAACAAGATTTTTGACCAAGGCACAGAGAGTTGAGGCTGAAAAATCTCTTTTTGCTACATACAAACCTTCATTTCAAACCCAGCAAATTCCTTGTAAGCAATGCAATAGCTATAAAGCTTCATAATAGCAAACACTTTATGCCAGTGGCTTACCAAAATATTCCTTGTAATACTTATGCCTCAGGTTGCGTCCATCTGAAAAAGAAGGTATATAATGAGAACATAACCAGTCAGCTTTTATTCTTTGTGTTAAACTCCAGCCTTCCGCGTACAGCACAGAGAAATTATAGATATGGGAATAATAACCTCACAAAGAAGAAAATAAATAGATCTCTGTAGCTGAAGTAGTGTAGGCTGCTACAAACCTCTTATAAAACTGCTTAAATTACTGAACTACGTGGATACAACTCGCTTTCCCCGAGAGTGGTTAACTGCTGGCCACTAGCATGTTGTTATTTTCAGTGGCTATGAGGCAAGGAATCACAGACTTTCTCAAAAGAGAGAAAATTTGGTTAACATTTCATACCATCTATTAGCATTTTACATAACTCAGGTTCCAGTTAGGTTTTGCTTTTAACCATTATATAATTATTTAAGCTCTTAGAAACACCTCATCTCAGAGCCATACAGCTACACATTACATTAGTCACTATGGATGTCATTAAAGAAATATATAAAGAATACAAGAGATGATTAAAAAGCCCTGGAAAAAAATCTTAGTATTTCATGGGAGCAGTTCAGAGATCTGGTTTGCTGCTTGCCCTGGCTTTTCCTGTGACCAAGCAGAAAAAACAGACGTCTCGTGTCTCTACACTGAGATGACTTGTAGCCCAGCACAGATATACATGTCCTGCTATTCAATGAAGCTCTGCCTACCTAGACATGTCATGAGCTTTCCTGAAAAACAGCTTGGTCTACATAAATTCCTTTATTGGGCAAATGTGTCTTCAGAATAAAGTGAACACGTTTTGGATGCAGAAATCAAAGTCAGAAGTCAAACCTGGAATTTGAAACTCATATTCCTTAGTTAAGTGTGTAGTAGTATGTAAATATTTCTATTTTTCACGCTGCGTAAAAATGACACATGCAGGTTACTGCCTGCTCTGCTTACACAGTCCCAGAGGATATAGAGCAAACAAGAAGTGTGTCCCCTGCTTTGGGGACATGGCTCAGCCAACATCAAGGACATTGGAGACTTGAGAGTGCCGCAGGGCAGGGACTGTCACACACCACATGGGCCTTGGGCTGCCCAGAAAACCCCAGGAAGTCCACGGGAACCGATGCACCACCAGATCTCCTTCAAAGCCAGTGAGAACGCACCGTCCCTTCCTGGTGTTTGCATGACAGAACAAGAAAGGAAGGGAGATCTCCAGTCAACTGACCGGGATTTCCACGGAGCTTGATGCACTGGCCCCGGTTGGGGATTCCTTCAGCCGTGTTGCCCGGGTTGATGATGTGGCATTCATAGCCTGTGGGGCAATGCAGAGGCTCGTCTCCATCCTCCGTGGTACTACAGGCCTCGGCTGCAAAAGAAGCCCGCAGGTCATAAATTATGGCTTTAATACCCACTGGTAAACCAAAATAGAACCACATGGCCACCTTCTGCATCTCCTCCCAGGCAGGATCTCAGACTACTTCCCATGCAAGGAGCTGACAGCTCCAAAGAAGCCTGGCAAAGCAGGTGGTCCCGCTCACGCCTGACACAAAAACTGATGCGTCCAGCCCGATACGAGGAGCGCGGGTCGGCCTGGTCACCTGGAACAACACCGTCCCCATGGGCTGTTGTGCAGGGTCCGAGCGAGGGCTGGAGGGGACACCCCAGCAGTGCCACCGCGCTCACCACGATGGCTGGTCCCCCCGTGTGACTTTTCTCTCCAAGCAGCCCTAAGTCTGCTCCAGCCAGTGTTTCGGGCTGGGTGAGGAATCGGGGAACATGACCGGGAAGCTGGCAGTTTGCTGCTTTGTTCTTTGCTCCACACCCATTAATTACTGACGAATTTAAAGCTCGGCTGTGACTCATTGTGGAGTAAGGCAGAACCACCCCCTGTTACAAACGGAGGCTTTAATCGCCATGACCCGGGATAGCCAGCAAGCACGGAGCAGAATGAGAAAGTAAAGCAGGACCCACAGGCAGTGTTTGTGTCCATTAAATGTACAGACTATACAGGGACACTCCACCCTTTCATTTGCCAGGATTTTAGTTTCAGGGACCTCTGCTGTAATTCTCATGTCATGACTGATGACCATTATTTCACTAATTACTCCCTCAAGCTGAGATGAAGGTGTTAAGATAAGAAGAAATAATATAAGTATGACAAGGATGGATAAGGAGGAACCTATTTTATCTTATTTCTAGCAGTGCAACTGCAATGAGCTGGAGGCAGAATTTTCTCTTGAAGAACTAGGAGTTTCCATAATAGATGAGAGTCAAGGTTTGGTGAGTCTGATACCATCTGTGTAAGACCAAAGAGGGTCTTTTTATTAGTGCTATTTATTGGCACTACCTGTGTCTGACTAAAGCTGATCAAAAGCTGGAATACTCTTTCCATGAAGAAATAAAGAACTTCAGGCATGCATACACCTGGGAATGCCTTATAGAAGAAAACTTCTCTTCCCACCTCCCCATTCCCTCCTTGTTTCAATGTGAGGTACTGGAAAAAAATAATTAAAAGATCTTTCCTCATGGAATTAACCTGAGAAGCCCAATCTCATTAGCAGTCTCCAAGCTTAGAAGTTCCAAGCTCCACGTCAGCTTGACACAACCCTGCAGCAGTTTGCCAGGGCTCTTGTTCAAAGCTGCCCCAGCCCCAGCCCAAGGCATTTAGGTGATGAGGCCACTCTGGATTAAAAAAAGCTCCTAATCCAAGTCCACCCACAGTCTATCAGGAAGCCGGCAGGAAATATGTGTATGCTGTCAAAGCCTTTTTCTAAAAAAAAAAAAAAAAAAGGTTTATTTCTACTTATTTCAAGAATGGATACAAATCCAGTTCCCTGAAGTATTCCTAGTGCTCTGCTGAATAAGACATACCCATAAAAATGAACTGATTTACTGCACCAGAAACTAGCCCCCAGCACCAGACAGAGTTATTCCTACGGAAACTCCAGACACATACCAGCAGCCCCAGCACCCCTGGCAAGCCCTGCATATGACGAAAATATTATTTAGTGCCTTGGTATAGCAGAGAAGACAGCGAAACATACTGTACCTTGCAGGACTTCCTCTGGGCCATCCAAGAGCCACCCATTTCCTCCCAGCCAGCGGGGTTTGGGCTGAACCAACCAGTCTAAAACTGTAAAAGACAGAAACGAGAAACCACAGAGTCAAGGTGGAGCAGTGACAGGGCACACAGTCATGGGACATCACAGATTTCCTCTAACAGCCAGCAATGAGGCTGCCAGGCTCCCAAATGATGGATTTGAATTTTCAGGAAGACACGTACGTTCATGCTCTTGTTGTCCCAGCGGCAAAAGAGCCACGGGTGTTATCCAGGGCCCCAAGAACATGGTGCCATAAAGGCCAAAGACACTGTTGTTTCCCATCCCTTGGCACAGATCAGATGGGATGGCTGCCTGGCTTCTGTGAGCACTAATTCAGATTTGGATTACCTCTTTCCCTGCATACATAATCCCAAGAAAAGAACTGGCCTTGAGTGATTTCTGCCATTTGTACCGGCGAAAATTTTGTGACGCCAGCTGGCCTCAGCTCGTTTTACGATTCAGCAACCAGAAGCGCGGAACCGAAGCTTTATCCTCACCTCACACTCAAACCGTGCCTCCCGCCCGAGACCCAACGCACGTGGGGATAACCACCATCGTTTCTGAGCTTCCCCATCACAACCGGACCTCTGGATCCACTCTACCTGGCGGTGGCTGCACGGACTCCAGGCAGGCGTAGATGCACCCGTTGTAGCAGCAGCGCTTGTGCCTTTCGCACTCGGAGTCCGAGCGGCAGCTGGGCACCTCGCAGGCTCGGTCCGGCAAAGTCTGGGGCGGCGGGGGGCAGCGGTCGTTCTTCTGGTAGTGGGAACTGTGAGAATGAAGAGGGTACTCATAATCCTTGCAAAGAGAAGAAAAGGAAACAAAGGCTTGGCATAAGGCGGGTACCAAACATCAGTCGAAACAGAAAAGGGATTTTCAAAGGGGTTTTCAAGTATTCGTGAGGCAGGAGAGTGAACGGTTGAGCTCACTGAAGACAGAGCTACATGATCACCTTAGCGCACTGCTTTGGAAACGCTAAACCATCAAGTTATCGCGTGCAGCTCATTTTATAATTAAGGTTATTGTAACGACCATGAGGAGGTAAAACAAAAAAAATCCTTTAAAGTCTTCTATACTTGTCTAGGAAACAAAGGCTTCAGGCATCATCGTGATGAGCACAGCAAAACACTTTGATAGTAAAGCAGTGGAAATGATGATCTTGTATTGTTTTAAGGTTATGTCCCCAAAGGGACCTGGAACCAATGTCTCAGGTAGCATCTATTTCCTCAATAGGGTCCTTCTACCTTCACCACCTTCTTCTGGACCAGAACTTCTAAGGGAGCAGTACAAAATCTTTCGATATTACCCACTGTGGGATCCTGAGTTGTCAAATTAGAGACCACTTCTAAAACATGAGATGATCTGGGTGAGATCTGTGTGGGTGACGGCAACTTAATCCCAAAGAAAATGAGGCCATGTTTGACTACAGCAGCAAGGTGCCCGGCTGCTCATTGCACACCGAAAGGACAGGGGAGATTTAAAGTGGATTAACAGGCACAGGATTTAACCAGAAACGTTTATAAGAGGCTGTATTTAGATATTATTCAAGCTGGCAGCATTTTAGCAAGAAGCCAGCTCCCTCCGGAGAGGTGAATCACCCAAGCCCACTCCTTTCTCACCTGTGGCTAAACTATTCATCTCTGGGCTTGAGCTCAGCTCCCCGGTGCAGCATAAAGTACCCAGAAAGGGCAAACGGTTCTCAGATTAATTGCGAAACATTAATAAGCTCTATTCAAATGAAAAAATGGATTCTGGATTTGTAGTTTTAAAAGAGCTCAGCATCTAGGCAAAGGTACGAGGCGAGTAGTGCCATACACTAGCCAGCAGGCTTTTGAGTTTAAAAGTCCTGTATATACTTGTCCCCATCGCTGTTGTATTTCAAAATCAGTGACGAACAACTGGGGTTGCTATTCCAAGAAACAACATGGTGCAACCGTCCCTGAGGGGTCTCCAGGAAATTTCACCATCAAGCTATGGAGAAATTTGGGGTGAGACTAAATATCCCTCGTTATCTCCACGCTGCTACGTCCTCCTTGCTGAAACCTCCCAACAGCTTCTGTGCAGCACGTGTGACTTTGTGAAACAGCTTGTCCCCACATGTACCGACCAAAAAATGTCCCAGGAGGTCCATTGCCCTGGGGACTCTGTTGCGACGTGTGACCGAGCAGTAATTAATTATCACTAATGGTGAAAACAACGTCATCTTCATTCCCTTGCGATAATTTGCAATGCTGAGAATGGAGGCAACCCCAAGGGACGCCAAAAGAAATAACGCACTACCGATGTGAGAAATTTGGATTCTGTGTTCTGCCACGTGTAGAACGGTATTGATGAAGTGGTGGTTTTTACCATTTTTGTCTGTTCCTTGGGCCATAGGTAGGGGGAAACGGAGAGCAGCAAAGTTTCTCCTCTGCCTGGTTGTGTGGAGATGGAGTTTCATTCAATGCAGAAGCATAAAGAAAAGTCAGGATGATTAAAGGTTTTAATTTCTAGTACAAGGTGAGCATTAAGGAAAATCCATATCCTGGCTATATCTATAACTGGTTAAATAACGTGTGTGTGTGTGTCTGTGTGTGAGAGACAGAGAACTCCTAATATTTCCACAAACAACAGCCTCCTGCCCTGTTCCCAGTATCAGCCTGTCCTGGTCTGAATATCAAGAAACGATTTTCTTTTGCTTTTTCCTTAGTTGTTTCTATCCAGTAAACAAGAAACTCCTCAAAACCCCTTCCGTGATGTTGTTTTCCCATGATTTAACGGGCTGTTTGAACCACAAGGTAGGTTTGGAAGAAAAAAAAATGCCAATAATCATAATCTAGATGATGTTTTCCATGTTGAAGGGTGTAAGTTAATGCATCATCCCACTCCTCAAAAAAGCTGAAAAAACAGCACCCTTGAAATAATGTGCTTTTGAACTGAATATAGTTAAAATTCAACTTTTTTTGCTGCTGTTGGATTTTAAATAGAGATAATGTTTGGACCAAGTATAATTTTGGGATATAAGATGGCATTTAACAGTAAATCTACGCAGTTCCAAACACTTAACGGGTCTCCTTGTTTGAGGAAACATCCATCCTGGATGCTCACGGCTTACTATTCCATTATGTGAAATGTTAGCTGCAGATTGAAATGTAGCGACCAAAATCATACTGGCAAATAATGAACACATGAAAAAACCTACACTGAACAATTACTGCAGTTGCTTCACAGATGATTCAGAAACCAAAAAGCCAAAATTACAATGAGCAGTTGGCTCAATGAATGAGATTTCCGTTTGGGAACAATATAATATTTTTAGCCAAATAACTTTGTACCTCATGACCTCCCTGCCCATTTTCTTCCTTCACCTATTGCTCTGAACCCCTTCCTTTCAAAACCTCACGGTCAAAAATATTTTCTGGCCAATTTGATGTAATAAAACCACCGCCACTGCTTTACGTATGTTAAAATCCTGGTGAGAAACAGGATTCCCGCATTCACAAAATAGCCTGGTTAAGGATGTCTCCAGGTATGGGTTACAAGGTCTCCCAGGATTCAGAGTTTGGCTCTGAACACAGCTCAGATTTATTATTTTTACAGATTGTGACAGCGGTCAAAGTTTCTTCAAGAATTTTTTTGCAATGCGGGAGGCAAAGTGCTGTTTCCCATGGAGGCTTATTAAATCATTTTAACGACAATATTTTCCTTAGAGATACACAGAATTAAAGTAAGGGGAAAAGTTCAGAGTTCAGCTGAGCAACCCTGGAGGTCAGTAAAGATGACGAGGAAAAACCTGAAAGCACTCACTCTCAACCCGCATTTTCCATAGGAACTGTGGGATGCAGTTTGTCTCCAACAAAAACCTAGATCTGTTGTATTATTTGTGCCTAAAACTGGACCCTGGGCTTGTGTCAAAGCACAATTCTCTGCCCGTTCATACTCTGCACGGCCACCTCCGAGACCACACGTGAGGTTTATTCTTAGCCTCTGGTCACTAGTTCTGCCCCTGGCACGTATTTTCAGACACTGGACATAAAATACCTTTCCTCTGAAACAACAGGAGGAATTTAAAGCCCTCCAACATTTCTATCAAAGACCTGGAAAAACACAGATCATCAGTGATCACAGTGAAAAATATCAGACTGAAGGAGGGTTGAATAACCTGAATGACAAGAGGAGAACAAGAGGGATAATGTTCTCCTGCTATTTACTCTGGATTAGTGATTCAGGTGTCTGCAGTGCTGGAAGATTGGGGCAAAATTAGAGTGGACTCAACGAAGATGCATGACAGCAATTAGAGGACTACGAAGCAGGGAATTGAGTGCAATCTGCGGGTTTCGAAGGGGAGGCTGAGGGCTGCCCTGAGGCTCACGCGGGACAGAACACCCACGGGAGATGTGCTCATCTGGTAGAAAAAGAGGGTATCTCAGTGTTGATTTACGACAGCTAGCTGGAGGGTGCGTATGTTGTTGGAAGAATATTACAGCAGCTGCGAGGAATTCTTCATTTCTGGAATTCTTTACAAGAAGGCTGGTTTTTGTTATTTTTTTAAAATTTTTCTAAAATGCTTCCTGCAGTTGATGCTGGAACAACATCAGGGCTGCCCCAGGTTGTTTTCAGTAGACATGTGGGTGTCTTGCTAATGAACTGAAGAGCATCCCCAGGCAGCTCCTTCCCTCTGACCCTGGGGAACGGTCCCAGCACGTGCAGGGGCTGCAGAATCACAGAACAGTTTGG
>VWYH01005534.1:449663-466948 GCA_013399365.1 Pampusana beccarii | reverse complement strand
AGTTATCAAAATTGGGGCATATTATGCAACATTCAAAACCCATGAAGCAAATACACCTTCGAATGTTATTTACCTAAGATTTCACAATGTCATATGGGAATTTGAATGTGGATATAAGTAGCAAACGTATTAGTGCTATAGAAAGAAAAGTACTGGAACTGGGAAATGGTGTTAAAATTGTTAAACTACTAATAGCATAAGAGGTTTTATGAGCAATAAACACCAATACACCTCAGAAGAACCAGACTCTTCCCTCTATCCTCCCATTAGGAATCTGAAGACAGATTTTCCCTTGGGCTATTTTCTTACAGAAGCATTAAAAATGCAAGAGATACCACAGCAAATTTCCTGACAAATTTATAGAGTTTTCTTAAGTCTCAGACAGCTAATGATATTCAGGCTGGGGTTTTTTGTTTGTTTGTTTAAATCTTTTGAAGCCTTCTGAAGCACTTTTACAGTTCCTACTTTCATAAAGCAGTAGTAGAAGATAAATTATATTCGATAGAAAGCAGCGATGTTTGAGAAAATTCATTTACTTAAGGACTAAACCTACCAATATTGAACCTAAATCTTGATCCAACAGAGAAGCCTGTTTTCATGTTGTATCTCTTTGAAGTATAAAAATAAAAAGTTGCACTTTATGGAAACAAAGCAGAGGAGAAGAACAGAAAAGGTGCTTTTGAGATACGAAGAAAAGCTGTCCTGTTTATTTGGTGTTGCTTATTTTTGTAAAATATTGGTAATTATCCAATATATTTATCAGAAGTTCAAGACCTTGCAACTGAAATTGTTGATTTGCAGAGTAATCAAAAGTTTACTCAAGCTGCATGAATCTCTTAATAAAAGACACAGACACAATGGGCCTTAACAAAGACTCTAAGAAGCAGAAAGAAACCTGAAGGCAGGTTCTTGAGAGTCAACCAGTAATACATTTGGCATTTTCCTTTGACTGTCTGAAAGAATGAGTAAAGAACAACAGCTTGATTCAATCTTTTTCTAGTAGAGTAATTTCATCCAAAAAATGACTTTCAGATTAGAAAGTATATCCCCCCCTCAGGTTTACCCGTGGGCCCACTTTTTGTGCTGTGGGAAACAGAATGATGAACTATCTCATAATTTGAACTCTAATTTGTTTGGGAAAAAATCCACCCAAGCGAAGATGAAGCTTTACCTTAGGGAAAGCAGAACAGTTTACTTCCCATTTGATACAAAAATTAATGAAGATAAATATTACTTGAAACTTACTCAGCTACGTGCTGAGTGGGGTGAGAATACAGCATATCAAGTAATATATGATGACCATGGAAGCTTTTTTAAGTGGTAACAACACTTGAAACAATCTATGAAATACATTCTGACTAAAAAATAAGATACATTTGTATGTCACTATGTATAAAAATATGGTCATCTATTTGGAAACCTACTTTTAAAAATTCTTACTTCAACACAATTCCTCTTCAGGTAATGTAATTGGCAATCAGTAACCGGACACACTTGTCTGCTTGATAGCATCTCTAAGAAATAGCTTAATATCAACAAGCAATATTCTCTGAGGAAACTATAGTACAGTGGGGACTGGCACGTTGGTAAGTAGAAATGTTTGTATTTCATTAATAGGAATGGATAGCTTAGAATTTAACAGCCTGATTTAGGAATATCATATGCATAACTCAGTAGAATAAAGAGTTGTGTCACTATTTATGTCACCACTCATGCTTGTTGCAAACAAAGTTATTTTCTTAAGCAGAAAAGGAACTTCTTACCAGAAAGGAAAACAAATTAATCCATACAGCTTCACATCTGAGCTATCCAGACAAATACACTTATTCACACCCCACAAAACACAAGTTTTCTTTACAAGTGTTGAATCGACACACTTTCTAGTAGCTTGAACTACATTTCAGTCTGTGTCTCTTGTACAGCTCGACACCAAGGCAAAGCCCTTCACCCCGAGCTCTTCTAAGCATGCTCAAAAATCAGGCCTTTCTTTAGAGCAAGGACAAACGATTGTACTTTGGTTGCAGAGGTTTCATCCACCTCTTCCCACAACTATGACCTCTAAATGTTACATATGCCGTAAAGGAGCGTCTAATAATTCAGAGCAGCTTTAACTCTAAGCCTAGCACCACCACAGCCTACAACCAGGTCACATCCTAGATGGCAACAGCTAGAAGGAGAGAGAACCGATACCAAGAGAAGCCCACAATTTCACAGGTGCTTAGAGACTTACAGGACCTGGTCGAGGGTCCTGAACCGCACAGACACGTACTAACTGACGGGACACGAGAGCGAACGAGGAGAAAGGAGCATTTGCCGAAAAGGGGAGCGCAGACAATGTCCAGCAGACGCCCTCCTCCGCACCTGGCGGAGCGCTCCCCGTTCCCCAGACGGGAAGGGCAAGGTGACCCCGACCCCCTCCCGCCGCCTCAGGTACCGGGCCCTGCCCGTCTCGCGGCCGCTTACCGTTAGCTGCGCGTGGTACTTTGAAGTGCCGGGCCTCGGCGGCGCCGGCGCCGCCGAGGCCCGGCACTTCAAAGTACCACGCGCAGCTAACGGTAAGCGGCCGCGAGACGGGCAGGGCCCGGTACCTGAGGCGGCGGGAGGGGGTCGGGGTCACCTTGCCCTTCCCGTCTGGGGAACGGGGAGCGCCCCCCCCCGGGGGGGGGCGCTCCCCGTTCCCCAGACGGGGAGGGCAAGGTGACCCCGACCCCCTCCCGCCGCCTCAGATACCGGGCCCTGCCCGTCTCGCGGCCGCTTACCGTTAGCTGCGCGTGGTACTTTGAAGTGCCGGCCCTCGGCGGCGCCGGCGCCGCGCCCCTCCCGCGCGCTGATTGGCTGGCGGCGCCGGCGCTCTGCGGCGCTNCCGGCCTGCCGCCCGCCTCGGGGCGCTCCTCCCGCCTCGGGGCGCTCCTCCCGCGCGGACCGGGCGGCGGGAGGAGGAGCGGGGAGGGCACGGGGGCCTCCTCCTTCTCGTGCGGCGGCGGGCGCAGCATCCTCGAGCCCGGGAGGCCGGGAACAAAGGCTCCGCGCCAGCCCCGGCGGCTCCACCTGCGCCCAGCGGCGATGGCGTCCCTCGGCTTAGGGGGGCTCAACGTCTCCGCCCGCAGGAAGAGCGTCCCCTCTCGCAACGCCGCGGTGGAAAGGCGGAACTTGATCACGGTCTGCAGGTGAGCCCCGGGCGCTGCCCTGCCCGCGGGGACCGTGCCTCTCGCCCTCCCGCCGCTCTGGCCGCGGGCAGCCCTGCCCGAGGGGACCGACCGCGCCGCCACCCCCGCACCGCGCAGGTGACTCGGGGCCGGGAGCGCCGGCGGCAGCCCCGCCGCGGCCGGGGATCGCCCTGCCAGGGGTGGGGGCCGGGGGTGCCGGCCCCGGGGACACGGAGTGGCGGGAGGGGGCAGCGTCCTCCGTCCTGACTCAGCTCCTGCGGTGGCGTTTGCCCGAGGGGTGTTCGCCCGGCGGCCGAGGGGCAGGGGCACAACCTGGCAGCGCCGCCGGTGCTTCGGTGCGTTAAGTGGTGTTTTTGAAGGGGGAGAGGTTTGTTTTCGGCCCCTTGATTGTGTTCCCGGGCGCAAGGCGTGTGACGGAGCCAGGCAGGGCAGCCTAAACTCTCTGCAATATTGAACTGAGGTTTTCATCGTATATGCAAACACAAGGGTATAGCGTCGATTTCTGTTAAATTGACGCGGTATGGCCGCTTTAAAATTTAGGCTTAATATATACTGGACGTGAAATGAAACCGGAGGCTGTTCTTCCAGGCTGCTGTGGAATCGCTACCCGTGTGCTCTTGGCTAACGCGCTGGTGCCGCAAGAGCAGCCCCGAGGAGGCTGCGTTCCGGGGATATTTTTATCTCCAAAATCTAGATCAGGAGATCCGCAGTATAGGCTAGATCCAGTGTATTCTTTTTTTTTTTTTTTTTTTTTTTTTTTTACTATCTTAGTGCTGAGCCTATGCAAGCTTAATAATGCTTCCTATGGCTTTCTGTGTAAGCGGTTCCACTGTTGTCGTTGTTGAATTCATGCAGCATTTCCAAGTGTGCAGTACTGACCCATTACATCATGGCAAACTTTTAAATACATGAATGTTCTGGCAGCAATGACTCCATTAGTTTGGTTGTTTCAGTTGCTAAATTTTAAGTTAGCAAACTAATTTGAACATTATCTAGAGAAGGTCTTCAACAGATTCGTATAAGTTATGTCATTTTAGTTCTCATAAAATTTAATAATGTACCAGGACAACTATTAGGTAATTTTGTACCCTCACTATTTAATGTTGCAGCAGTATTTTTAAAAATAGTTTAGGACCCCGTATTCTTCCTTTGCTTTTATTGTACGTTGTAAATGTGTTCTACAAAGTGTAACTGTATCATCTGGCTACTGAAAGGAATTTGCCTCAGTATTCCTTCAAGTCCTAGTGTCTGGGTTTCAGGGCAGCTTGGATACTATTCTGTCTTTTCCCAGGCTTTTATGCTTACTTCCACTCCTACTTGTGAAAAAGATGTGAAACAATAACATTGAGAAAGGTTTTCATCAAACTTTCTGAAGCAAATCAATAGAAGAAGCGGAAGTTTTCAGTTTCACTGTTGTTACAGATACAAATATTGCCAGTCTGCAGGCTTGGGAAAACACCAGTTTTATCAGTTGATGGCATAACTGTGCAGGGCATAAACAGTTCTTGTTAAAAGAGTATCCTGTATTCTATAGGGCTTGTTATTTTTTTTCTGTCTCCTCATTTCAGAGGAACTCTTCTGTATTCTGTGCTGTTACATTTTCTTTTTTGTTTTGTTTATTTCATGTCCTTGTCATACAGCTGAAGTGATGTTGTAACATTAGAACATACTTAGAAATCTGAGAGAGGTCAATCAAACCCAAATGAAACAAAGGGCTACTGCAGAAACTACGTGAAGTGGGTGTATTTTAATTATTTTGAGTAGAACAATTAGATTTTGCTATATCTGCACAAACCCTAAAGTTCCTAGTTTGTAAATGCATCTTAAAATTTGGAAAGGATGATTAGAAGAAAGGATTTGCGTTATCATAATGTGCAAATATTTATTTATATTTTCATTCTACTACCAGCGTAAATGTTTAAAATATTTCTGTGTTTTACAGTAATTATTCCACATTTTCAATTACTGTAAAGTGTTATTTGTTAGGAATGGCCAAATTAGTATCAAAACCAGTAAGACACTAGTCCTTTCCAATCAAAATCCTAAGAGAATGTAAAATATTTCTGGTAAAATTAGCTCAAATAAATTGATTTGATTAAATGTGGATGATATGGCTTGCTACCCAGTGAAGGTGAGAGATCACAAGGAAGATATTTTTCTGAATTACTATCTGTTAACAGTCTCTGATAATTTAATGAACTATTTTTGTCAAAGCTTCAATTTAGAAGGTTTTTACTTAACAGTCAAAATAGGGTTTGGGTTTTTAGTCTTTTCTTACAGTGATGATATCCAGCTCCTCATGCAGATAGTTTTTTCTGTTTACAGCTTTGGAAGGAACAGTTTGTTTCGAGTAAAATGTTGAGTGGCACTGTAGCCACGGGAAGTAACATGGTTACTGAAGTTTCATAAACCAATTGTATGTGAAAATACATGGTTATGTTTGTGTAACTGCACAGCCGTGATTTAAATTGCAGTGATTTTTAGGATTTTTTTTTTTTTTTTTTTCTTGAAGAAGTAATATATGTTCTAAGCTCTGTCTCTCTCCCTACCTTTTTCCCCTAAAGTCTGATGTCTTCCGTTTTCAACAAGTGGTGCTGGGATATTGAGGTTGTTCTAGGTTGTTCACCTTGTTTTAATCTAGTCTTTCCTAAGATCCATAGATCAAAGATACAGAACCACCAAAAAAAGGAGAGACAGGCCTTGGAAGTGAGGGTCATAGCTGAAATACAGAATGTTCACACAAAATTAAACAACTGTCAGGAAATATATCAGAGCTGTTGCAATAACATTGACCCTTAGCTAAAGTGTCTGGTTTCATGCCCAAGCTGTGTGCTCCAGCATAAGGGATATTGGTTTATAATCTTGGGGATTGTTCTGTATTAATAGACTACATTCTTTAAAATGGCATTTTAATGTCATTTCCCAAATTGCAAGCTAAATAAATTTGACAGAATGCTTCCATTCATTTGAAATCTGAGAGAAGGGGAATCTGACAATGAAAAGGGACATTCCCCTAGCAGTCAAATTTTCTGGTTATTTACTTCTTGATTAGAGACTTCTTGCCATTTTGGAAATAAGCCTGTAGACCTGAGGTATATTCACAAAAGGTTTGGCTTTGGTATGGAGTTATTCAAGAAGTTTCACAGACCTTCTTGTGCATCTTACAAAACAGTAGAAGAATGTACTTCAAAAGATTGCTATGAATCTTTCTTATTAGAGAATATTTCTCTCTTACATAATTCAGGAAGTCTTTTTAAGGCTGGAGAATGCTACTGTTTCTACATCTTTTCTTGGCTCAAGCAAGACTAGATTCATGACAGAGTAGAATATGTCAGAGTCTGAAAACATCAGAGTTCAGAAAGGTTGTTTAGAAACACTAATATTGGAATCTCTGCGATGACAGTTACTGTATTTTGAAAAACAAACAAAACCAAAACCAACCAAAAAAAAGTGACACACACACACACACAAAGCCAGCCCTATTGTTGCAGTGCCACAATGGGAAATGATTGGATAAAAGACTGTACTGTGGGGGTTTTTTATTGTTTTGTTTGGGGTTGTTTTGTTTGTCTTTGTTGGTTTTGTTTTCTGTTTTTTTGAGAGTCTTGAAGCAGCAGGTATTGGAGCTGCATTACTCGTCTGCTTCTACAGTCCACCAAAAAGCTCATCTTAGAAAATTTTAGGTTTGTTTTGAAGCCGCTTTACTTTCTCATGGCCTTTTGTTACAATTTCTCTGTTAACCTGAGACGTGTAGCTAGACTGTTGCTCTGGAGTGCAGTGCTGCCATAGCAGCCCAGTGGAGAGATGAAGTTGGGAACAACAAACGGAAACAAGAAAGCTGCTCTAATTCTACCCGCTTGGACACTTTTTCTTCATAACTCTTGTGTACTTTAGTCTTAAGCTTTTTGTTCTGACTTTCAGTCCACAAGTGGTTCCACATATCTGCACAAGAACATGGGCTTTCTTTTCTGGGGGGCTGTACACTAGAAACAACATTTTGCCTAATCAATGCTTACTTACAGTGTAACTTTTTTCAAAGGCATCACCTCTACATACCTTAAACCCCTTTTCCAATCTGTGTGGTAAGAATGGCGAAGCGTGAATATCTAACATGCAAAATGTGTTTGCGACTTTTAAGTTACATGTAGAGATATGTTTGCCTCTCCGTACTACTGGAGGGGGAAACAAAAACAAAAACAAAAACAAATCAACCCGGAAGTGTTTCCCTAAAAATTTTTTTAACTTTCAAAAAAAAAAAATTATGGTCAAATTTTGTCTTGTGGCACTGTTATCTTTCTGGTGGAAATAAAGTGTACCTGCACTCCCTGACAATTCTCCTAAAAGCCATAGCTTTTAAATTTGACGTAGCTATAAAGGTTGTTTAGGTTTTTGATGACNTGCTTCTCCGTACTACTGGAGGGGGAAACAAAAACAAAAACAAAAAAAATCAACCCGGAAGTGTTTGCCTAAAAATTTTTTTAACTTTCAAAAAAAAAAAAATATGGTCAAATTTTGTCTTGTAGCACTGTTATCTTTCTGGTGGAAATAAAGTGTACCTACACTCCCTGACAATTCTCCTAAAAGCCATAGCTTTTAAATTTGACGTAGCTATAGAGGTTGTTTAGGTTTTTGATGACAGTCTAGAGAGAGGGAAATTAATATTTATATGGAGAGTAGAGTGGCAGTAATATGAGTACTTAAAAAGATCACCATTAATGATGGTGAGCTGTTAGACCTTAAGGATTTTTAAATTGTTTTCTCCTTAAAAAAACAGATTTTTTTTTCTTCCACTGAATTGCAGAGTGCTTTAAAATTAAAAAACAGAAACCAAAACCAACTAATCTGTGATTTTTAGAAGTGTATGTGAATTGCTCATAAGTATTTTTTTTCTTGAATATATCTCTATTTCTGAATAAGTAGCCTATACAATGTCAACCAGTGAACTTTGAAGTAGGACACTGAAGAGAGGAAAAACAGGCATAGCTACATATTATACTCTGATTTATTTTGCAGTTTATGGATGATCCTGTCACGATTGTGTCTCTGAGTTTTAAGATTATATTCCTATATATAGTCCAGTACATTACACTGATAACTCACTGTCTCTCTTGTGTCTGTACCCATGAGTGAGTGATATGCTGCACCTTCTCTTTTTCAGACCTGCACCATGTGGGAGGAGTCTTTATGTTACAGTTAATGCTGACTTAGTCATGGCACTGCTATTTGCATTTGTTTTTTTCAAAATTAAGAATTTTTTTTAATAGATAATTTCACAGCTCTGGTATATGTTTGAGGGAACAATCATTACTGCCGTTAGTCAATAGCAATGATACTGACTAGGTAGGAATTGACTGGTAGGCATGCATGTCTCTCACTCAAAATTGGTTAAAAATGTGGAGGAGTTCAAAACTGAGTCACAACTTGGCACTGCAGAAGCAGCTTCCTCCCCCACCCTTCTCACTCCTAATTCCTGTCCTGCCAAAAACACAATAGAAGCCTGCAGGAAAGGTAGGTTGGAAAGTCTTTTTTCAGAAGTTTACTTAGTATAACGTAATTGAGTTGAAACTCTTATATATATTTCAGTTCAGTTTGAGCATAGTTAGTTCCATTTAGTAAATGAGTATCAGGAGACTGTGTTTACTGACTCCTCTAAGGATGCAGTTAAATTACTTTTACAGTACAGAACATTTGAAAATAATACTGTTGGTTTAAGGAGTCTCACCCTGCTCATGCCTATATAGTATGCTGCTTCTGCAGCTGTGCTGTAGAACTGTTTTTGGTGAGTTGCTGTGAAGCATATTTATTAAAAATGTATTCATATTGAAGAGTCACTTCACCCCTCCTCTCAGATGCTGTAAATCTAGATCCAGTTCATAGTGAGCCCACTGAGGGAGCAGAGTGCTCAGATGTGGGGCCTGGGATGAGCAGACAGAGCAAGAACTTCCTAAGCTGGTACTGTTGAAGTTTGAGTGTTGTGGAAACTATTGCCTCGGGCTCTAGTATGGCTCCATTAATACAAAGGATTTTTTTTGGGGAAAAAAAAAAGCCTAAAAATAAATGTTTCTTTCAATGTTGTGGTCATATGAAAGTTGCCTTGAGACTGAAAACTGAAAACCAAAGAACAAAAAGGAAAATAAGAATGGATTATGATTAAAATGGCACAGGCAAGAGAAAAATCAATTTTTGTCTTGTTTCTTGAGGTCTAAAGTAACTTCTGAATAAGAATGAAATTGTGTCAGTGCAGGTGTAGCTAAACACAGCTAACTGGCTAATTGTCTAGTTACATCTTGTCTGCTTTTTACAGTGGCTTAATTCAGCCTTTCCAATTTCAAATATTAGATCATTTAAACTGATGGATATTCTAGCGTAATAATGAAGTAATATGGTGCTGAGTAGGGATTATTGCTATTCACAGGGAAATCAGCCTGTCCAAGTTAATGCACAGGGTTCATGGTGCATAAAAATTCACTGTTTTATAATATGTATGGGTTATTCTTGCATTAGGATGAAGTTACAGTGTTCTCATAATAGGATAAAGTTTATGCTTCTGATTCTTGGGCATGGATTTTGAGAATAAAAGGAGCATTGATGAAATATCAAGCAAAAATCATGATATTTAGGATTACAAAGAAAAATGGATGTGGAATGCTTTTGAGTGTTTGTTTTTCTACAGCTTTATGACAATAGAGAAGATGAAAATAATTATAATTAGCTCACTTCTGCGTAGAAAGTGTGGGGATTTTTGTTTTCTTTTTAAGGCTTTATGCATAAGAGCAACAATGATGATTGTAATTCCAGGCTATTTCTTGATGTGGTATGTGTTTGTGTTGTTCTGACTGGACTTGAAATCATCAAGGTGGTTTTCTGATTCTTTGCTCTTTTGGTTTACACAAACTACTGTCCTGCCAGAGAGGACCGATAGCTGTTCATATAATTTATGACTGCCTTGTACTTTCGCTCTAGGTTTTCAGTCAAGACTCTGATTGACCGTTCATGTTTTGAGACTATAGATGATACTTCCCCTGAATTTAATAATTTTGCAGCCATTCTGGAACAGATTCTAAGTCATCGACTGAAAGGTACGTTAATTAACTTCCTTACCAGTGATGTTTTTGCTGTGAGAATTTCTTTATACGAAACCAGTGTACATCTGTAGAAGCTTCTTGATGCTGAATGAAAGTGTTGGCTTTCTTCATGTGTCTGTCCCTTCACTGTTGCCTCCCAATTGTTTGCATTACTATGGAAAAGCGAAGGAAAGGGTTTTTGTGAAACACATTTCCAATGTTCTTGGTGGAAGCCTTCTTGGCTGATAATTAAGCGAGTGGATGTTGCCATGGTGCTGAGCTCTGCCTGCTTTTCTGCTTTATGATAAGGCTGTGTCCTAAGAGTCTGAAAGACAATTGTAGCATTTTCTGCTTTAACAGAAGCTATAGAGAGCGTATCTGTGGTGCTGCTCCCTTTTCTTTCTCCCTTCCCTGCTTTTGTTGCCTTATTTTCCAGACACTGTGTTTAGATGCTTTAATTCCTGTCCACTTCTCCTCCAGTGAAGCTCGTTTTTGCTACTGGAATGCAATGGATCTGGATTACATTGCTTTTGAGAAAAGTCAGTTGTGTATTTTCCTGTTGTATCAGAGTCAAATGTGCTAATTCAAGAAAATGTCTGTCTGTGATTTCTGATTGTTCTAGAGGAAGCTGCTTTGCTAAAAGAACAGAATGTGCCTTAACAGTAACAGTCACTAGAAAAGGACTTTGGAAGCTTCTCCTCATTTCTCAGTTCTGTGTACAGTTTCTGAAATTATTTGAGGATTATGAAGAATATCATAATCATCTAAATATAGATGTGTAATATGGCAATCTACTCCTTTTCATACTTTTTTAATATTCATAACTAAGCTTTGTGAACAATATTGTGTGTAGGATGACATTTCAGTAGCACAATTACTACCTGCTGTCATTCTGTCAGAGAAGGAAAAAAAAAAATCAGAGTGGGGTAGGAACATAGTGTTTGTCACATTGTGATAAAGATTATTGGAGTGATTATGTGTACTTAGCAACTTGGCACTGCAGGGAAATTGCCCTGTTTTCTACTTCTTCTCCAGCTTCAGTGATGTTTAAGCAAAAATCATTATTAATATTGTTATTTATTTTTTGTTATTTATTTTTTTTCCCCAACGTTCTTTTGCTTCACAGTCTACTATTCAGGACAGGCAGTACAGAGAAGAAGCCTTGACAGGTTGGCAAGTGGGTTACAGCCAAATGGAATTTGCAAGTAAAATTGGGGTTTCAAATAAGAGAGAGAGAAAATGAAAAAGGTGAATTGTTGTTTCAGTCTTCCCCATGTAATTACCATTATGATTTTCTAAGTTTGCAGAGTTAAGTGAAAATACAAAAAAAGGTAACAACTTGTTCATTGTATTGCAAATGGAGAATATTTTGATAATAAGCTGACTGCGATTAATTGTTTTATTCTTTAAAAACGTGTAAGGGAAAACAAGATAATAAGTGTACCATGATAATTCAAATTTTAAGAGGGTATATATTATACAACACAAGGCTTGAAAGAAATTGCATTTTATTGATGGAAATGACTAATATATTCTGAATGTATGCTTTCTGTCAGTAGGAGCACACTAAAAGTAGACTGGCGATTGCAGTGGGTTGTATAAAACCTTTTAAAGCAGGCAGAACATACATGATCTGTTTGTCTATGCTAAGATAAATGGCTTCATTGCATTAAAGTTGTCAGGGTAATCCCATGGCAGTGTAGTTAAACAGATGTTCCAGATTTGAGAGTTTGAGTATATAGACCTTTACTTTCTTAAGGCTATGGCAAATAACAATTCTTAATCTTGAACTTCCTTCAAAAGTACTGGGTGAACAAGGAAAAAAAATAAAAGTGTTTAATTGTAAAGGACTAAGTTTACTTTTATTAGAATGCTTTTACTGGCACTGTCTTTTCTGACACTAAGTATGACATACACTTCAGGTGCAAAGCATAGTCTTGGTGGAATATAGTGACTGTTGCTACTTATTGGTTTCGTGTTCAGATAGCATCTAGACAAAACAAAACGGGAGGAAGAAGAATAGCCATTTTAAGGGGGAAAAATGTTCTACTGCAGGGATTAGAATTCTCTGCTTTTCCTGAAAACATTGCGATAAAGAATTCTGGAATAATAGTTCTCCAATCTTCATCCTCCTGGCTGTTCCACTAAAAATGCCTGATATAGCAATATGAGAACCATTTTTAAACTGACTTTTTGATAGGTGACTGATTGGATGTTGCCAGCTCTGAATAGCAAGAGGGTCGTGAAACAACATTGATAGTGGTTTGAGTGGTTCTGTTTGTTTGTTTTTTCTTTTCAGAATTATTGAAGAATTATTTTGGAAAGCACCTTTCTCAGGTTGTTCGGGGCATTTTCCTGTTGAGCACTGAAAACCCCCATGACATTTCTTAAATTCAGTGCCATTTGCAACAGAATTTTTTTTCCACCCACCCCCCTTCTTTGTGTTTGCCTTTCCTTGATAATTGGACATGGTCCTCACTGGATGCTGTGGTGAGCCAAACCAGGAAATCAAACAGGCAGAAAACTAATGATTTTCCCCGTGGATGCTCTTCTTTTAACCCAGCTGCTTGTTTTCTTAAGAGTGGTTTAGATGTGAATGTTTGTTTAGTGATAAAATGAGGTCAGCATAAACATATCAGCTCATACAGCAGAGAGCTGTGAATGCTGCTTGAATGCAAGTACCTGTTCACGTGCTACAGAAGACTTAGCATATATGGCACCAAAATGGTTCCAAAAAAGGTAACGTAATGTGCCGTGGCGAAAAGGCCACATCTGTGCTACTTTACAGTTACACGTACAGCAATGACTTCTGTAATTTTTGCGTGTCGTGGTTACTGTGAGTGTACTTGTCATAAAATCATAGAATCATTTTAGTTGGAAGAGACCCTTAAAATCATCGAGTCCAACCATAACCTAACTCTAGCACTAAACCGTGTCCTTAAGAACCTTGTCTAAATGCCATTTAAACACCTCCAGGGATGGTGCCCCCACCACTTCTCTGGGCAGCCTGTTCCACTGCTTTACAACCATTTGTTTGTAGGATTTTTCCCTAATATCCAATCTAAACCTCCCCTGGTGCAACTTGAGGCCATTTCTTCGTGTCCTATCACTTGCTACTTGGGAGAAGAGACCAACACCCTCCATGCTACAACCTCCTTTCAGGTAGCTGTTGACAGCGATAAGGTTTCCTCTCAGCCTCCTTTTCTCCAGGCTGAACAGCCCCAGTTCCCTCAACCACTTCTCATCAGACTTGTGCTCCAGACCCCTCACCAGCCTCGTTGCCGTTCTCTGCACTCTCTCCGACGCCTCAATGTCTTTCTGGAAGTGAGGGGCCCAAAACTAAACACAGGATTCAAGGTGGGGCCTCACCAGCACCAAGTGCATTGGCACAATCACTTCTCCAGTCCTGCTGGCCACACTGTTCCTGATACAAGCCAAGATGCTGTTGGCCTTTTTGGCCTCCTGGGCACACCACTGGCTCATGTTCAGCTGCTGTCAATCAACACCCTCAGATCCCTCTCTGCCAGGCAGCTTTCCAGCCACTCTTCCCTGAGCCTGTAGCGCTGCTTGGGGTTGTTGTGATCCAAGTGCAGGACCCGGTATTTGGCCTTGTTAAACCTCATACAGTTGGTCTCAGACCAACGATCCAGCCAGTCCAGATCCCTCTTTATGGCCTCGCTACCCTCCAGCAGGTCAACACTCCCACCCAATTTGGTGTTGTCCGCAAACTTACTGAGGGCGCACTCGAACACCTCATTCAGATCGTGTATATGCTCATTTACATTTACCGTCATAATGGCACGATACAATATGCTGTGTACTATGCTATTCTGACACTTTCACAACTGCATGCATTTTTTCTTGTACGTACATTTAGAAGATATTTTATACTGCTAGAGTTAGCCGTGGAAGGTGCTTGTCTCTGTTGGATTTGTTATTCCTAATTTTTAGTGACTGGAGTTAGCTTGCTTGCTTTTTTTCGTTTGGAAAGCTTACTATTGAGTACTAAGTTTATAGGGTGATCGGTGCTGCTCGAGTGGAAAGATAAATGTAACAATTATCTTCTTTTCCTCATTCAATAAAATGTTCTATTTTCATGCATCATCAATAGTTTGGTGGTAGTAATGGTAAATGGCTGTACTAGTGATGTCACTGGTAAATATTCAGTTTTTGCATTTCTTCATAGTAATGTGAATTATTAAATAATTCATTTCTGAAGCAGTGAAAGACTTTTCTTACATCTGCAGCTTACTCTTTATCCTTTCCCATATGGTTTTTATTTTATTTCTTTTTAGGAGGGAAAAAAAGCAATTACTACTACCTGCTATTTTGTTGGAGTCTCTTTTTAAGCAATTAATATTAATATAATTTTTATTAATCAAAATCCCCTGAATTCTAATTAGTCAGGCATAAACAGTAGTTACAAAAGGAAAAGGTATGAATTATGTCTGCAGAAGACAATTTGCGCTTGTAGGTCTAAGTCACAGTTGAGGAGGCAGGGTTCTTTAGGTGAGTAAGATGCAGTTTGTAATGCGGCTCTTCTTGAGAGAAACAAGGTTGCTGGATAAAATAGTCAAGGCAATGGAGATATAATGGGGGTGGAAAAGGTAGGTTAAGGAAATAAGAGCTGGAGGCACTGCTGTCATGAAAAAGTATAAGCATACAGCTGTGGTGGCCCTTTATTTGGTGCAATAATGCTATTAGCAGAACAGCTTTTGTTACTAGATTTAATATTTATACACACATAGTGACCCTATTACTGGTTTTGGCTAAAGAGAAACAGTAGGGCTCTTGTGTAATTTGTGGTTTAGCTCATTCTCCTTTCTCCTGTATGAAGAAAGATGTTAAATGAAATTGTAATTATCTTGAAGGACTGGATTTATGAACTACTCTAAATTTTTAATTTTTAATGACCTATTCTGTAGGTCCAAAATGAAAGTGTAGGTATCACAGAAATTCTTTAAAGGACTAGCATGCTGGTTTATTACCAACAAGTTGTATTAAAACTTTTTTTTTTTTTTTGCAGGATAGAAAAATTTGCTAAAAACTACATAATACAGGGAAGTCTGGAGAAAACCTGCTTATATGTTAGAGCGTCCTAGTTAATACTACTTTGCAACTATGGAACTTCGTAGATATGAAATTGGACTGTGATTGAGTAACAAACAAACTGTTTAATATCTTATTTGTGACAAATTCCTTGGGCGTGAAAAAAGATCTGCAACAGTTAGTGTCACAAATCTTTGTATCTAGTTGTCAGACTGGAGCAGAAATGGGTTGATACAAATAGGTTTGTAGCAGTATTCAAAAATGTGACGAAATAAAAAAAAATTCACAATATTGCTCTGGTATTTGCTTTGCAGTTCTGTCAACAGGAATTAACTAACTTGAACAATGTTTAATATTAAACATGCAGTTTCCATGCTTACCTAACAATTTTGTTTGGCTGACAAAAGCAGTAATATAATTCCTGTTGGAATAGCTGTCAGCTTCTGTGTCTTCTGATGACAAACTTACTTCATGGCAAAGACCGCATACTCTTTCTCCTTTGGACCTCTCAGGAAACTTACTCTTTCCTTAAGAAGTACTTTGACAGAATATAAGTTGTATACTAAAATTAGCTTCCAAGCTTATTAGGACCCTTTAATATTTAGATATGATTTTAGAATCATAGAACAGCCCAGGTTGGAAGGGACCTCAAAAGATCATCTGGTTCAACCATTTGTGGGAAAGGGAGCTTAGATGAGATTATCCAGCACACTGTCTCTTCACATCTTGAAAACCTCCAGCAATGGAGACTCTACCACATCCCTGGGGAGATTGTTCCAATGAATTATTGTTCTTACTGTAAAAAAAAATATTTCTTATGTTCAAATGAAACCCCTCCCAGTGCATCTCGTACCTGTTGCCAATTGTCTTCTCCATATGGCTTCTTGTAAAGAGTGAGTCTCCGTCCTCTTTGTAGCCACCCTTTAAGTACTGGAATACTGTGATGAGTTCCCCTCTGAGCTTTCTCTTCTCTAGGGAGAAGAGACCTAACACCTTCAGTCTTTCCTTGTGAGACAGGTTCTTCAGCCCTTTGAACATCTTTATGGCCTTCCTTTGGATGGTCTGCAATCTGTCAGTGTTCTTCTTGAATTGTGAGGACCAGAACTGGGCACAGTGCTGAATAGTGGGAGCTGTTTCATTCCTCATTCTTGAGTCTTCTCATGCCTGTGTACATTGAATGTGTTGGGAGCCAAATAAACTTTCATATGCTGAAAGCTTTTAAAATTTTAGAGATTATACAGCTTATTATCTCATTTCCTAGTTCTTAAAATACATTCTTGCTGTTCTTGGACAGTCTTTTCCAATATTTTTCTGTGAATAGAATGATTAAAGAAGTTTTTCTTCAAATGCCATTATATTATAGAATGTGGGCAAGGTTTAAAGTTGTAGGGAGAGAATAATGAAATCTGGAAGTCCTTGGTTCACAAAAGGTCCTGATCCAGCTGTGAGTTTCAAGTGAAGACAATTCCTGCTAAAGTCTGAAACACATCATACCCTCTCACAGAGCTGGCTGCCTGATGAGGGCCCACTGTTATGTCAGAGTATATTGTAATTATGACCAGCTTGCTTTGTAAGGAAACTGTCCACTTTTTTCAGAATATATTCTGTCCTTAAGACAGTTTGAAAAAAACCACAAAAGTTATTGTATGATATGCTTGCCTTTGTTAGTTGCCACTGGCATTGCTGACACAAAGTCATCTTCACACTGAAGTTGCACTCAGTTTTGCAAGCAAAATCCCCAGGGCAGATATATTTCTGATATGGTAATGAATATAAAAAACATCTGTACCTTTTCATGTTGTTAAGTGCCATTGAATTTTTGTTGCTGCCTGCTATGCTTGACATTTCAACAAAAACAGTTTGTAAGAGTGGAAATTCTTTTCTTTTAGTCTGTAGAGCTGAGAAGACCTGAATCTACAGTAACTGAAGCACCTTGGGATTTTGTTTTTCCTTTGGCATATTGAGTGGTATATATTAATTCTTCCTTTTTTTTTCTTTTTTTTTT
>VWYH01005534.1:352968-449619 GCA_013399365.1 Pampusana beccarii | reverse complement strand
TTTTTTTTTTTTTTTTTGTAAGTCTTATCAAGCTTTGAATTTAATAAATGAATCCATGTGGCAAAGTAAGCAGGCGGACCATAAAGTCAAGTTACATGCACCCTCTAGGGAAAAAAACAACCACCACTTGAATTTCTTAAGATCATAGGGGGACAGATCTTTGACACTGCTCTGGCTATGCTTGGAGCTAAGTCAAGTCATGTTAGATAAAAATATCCTTATTATCGTATTCTGGCATTTTTGTTTTCAGTATGTATTATTTGCAGTATAAGTCTGACATATTCTTCCCTGAAATCTGAGCTTTCTAACAGCAAAAGACTTGGAAGTCTTTCTGATAAATTAGTGAAGTTTCAGAAGTACAACTCAAGGCTTGAAATAAAATAAAGTTAGCTTAAAAATAAGATCTCATTTTATATAGAGAAAAGGGTTTGCAGGTACGTAACAATGGTGGTCACCAGAGGGCAATGTTCATCTTACTTTTTACATACCTTTTTGCAGTTGTATGCTATTCTATCTGAACTGTTGCGTCTGTGATTAAATTTATTTTGTGTGAAGTGGTTGCAAGATGTGTGTAATTCTGCCTTTCATTTTCTAACTGCAATACATTGCAAGTGAGGGAAAAAATATGAGGGATTTTGGTTAAAGCTCCAGAAGAGATATTGATTTGCTCAATTCATTTGGTCAGCTCCCAAAGGCGTGTTCTGGGTCTACTGAAAATAAATTGTGACTGCAAAACTTTTTTATCGTGCACCAGTTTCTCTTTCACTTAAAGCACATTTTGAAGAATTCCAATCTGCTCCTAAAATAAAGATAACACTACCACAACAAACAGTGGTCTTTATATATATAACTTTTTTTTTTTTGTTAAGAACAAAACTCTCTTTACTTGAATGTATTAGTGAAACATGCAGTACTACATAAAAATAAATAACAGAAATATTTCTCGGATCGTATTTTATGTCACAACAGTGTACGCTCTATTATGATTTAAGAGTCCTGTGAAGAACTCTTGAGTATATAGAATACTAACACGGGAAAAAAAAAAAACAACAAACAAACAACAAAATACACAAATGTACACAAAAGCCCCAAACTTCTCTTTGTGCGTCAGTTTCAAATCAGAGTGACCTGGATAATGTCAGTTTTTCTATACCTGTAAGCCAGTTTTCAGAAGGATTTTTATGGACTTGGTAGTAAAAAATCTTGCCAGTGCAAGCAACCTATAGGGAATGTATTTATGTTTATCCCAATAAGCAGGGAGGGAGGTTCATAAATCTTTACGTATCTTGTATTTTGATTTAAGGTCAGATCACCTGGTTCGGCTATGAAAGTCCTCGTAGTTTCTGGGACTACATTCGAGTAGCTTGTCGAAAAGTATCTCACAATTGCATCTGCAGTATTGAGAACATGGAGAATGTCGGTTCTTCTAGAGCTAAGGTAGGGAAGAGAAAGGTCAAATTTACTTTTTTTTAAATTACATTATTCTGTGTAAAAGATAGCTGACATTTCTGTATCCAGAAGAAAAACATATTACTAAGCTTGCCCTGTAAAATTTTTCATTGTTTGAAATAATTATTTTTGTATGTACCTAGTAAATATTACTTTTATAAATCCCACTTTTAAATCTGAGTGTGTTTCCTTTTAAATTTATGTTCATTCAGTAGAATAAATCTCTAATTCTCTGTTCAGTGAGTATGTTTTATTAATATAATGAAGTGATTGCCTTCACATTTTCAAACTTGCGTAATTTTTTGAAAATGCGGTATGTTGAGGGAAATTAAGTTCATGAGGGCATGCCTAACAAATATTATTCTAAAATTGTAGTAATGTGAGGGTTTTTTCCTAAGTATCATTTTATTTTGCAAATAATTTATGCAGTAATATAAAAAGTGTGATCGACTCTTGAGTTTGGTGTGATTGCACAGGAAGCCTTTAAAAGATTTATTTGCTAATAAACATCCATAATTTAAAAGGATCAATATAGAAATGACATCACAATTTCTGATTGTAGGTACAACAGAAATATTAAGGAAGTAACAATTTACTGTGTTTATATGCATATGAACTGAATAAGAATAAGCTTTAAACTGACTTATCATTAAATCTCAATAGTGTGAGACAGTGTAGACCAACATCTTTAAAAAAAAGGAAAAAACAAACCAAAAACCCCGGCTGTTGGACAGAGGTTACTGGTTCTTTTTACCAGATTGGAATGCTTTTCAATAGCTTGCCTTTCTGTGTAAAGCAGCCATGATTGATGACTAAGAACCTTCTGACTTGAAAGTTTAAGTAGTATAAAAAGATGCACAAATTAATGTGCTGTTGTTTGAACAAGTATCCAAACTGTGTTCCATGGCTATTTTAAACATCTTGTGGTCCCAGTTTTTTATTATACTCCTGATTTTTCACAGTTGGTATCTTTGGTGCGGTGGAAATATTTAGTTTGTTATATATAAAAACTTCGGAGCTTTATTTTTCAGGGGCATGACTGTGGTTAGTACAATTTAAATGACAGATGTTTACACAACCGGTTTTCTTCAACAAAGGATGATGCTTAGATCAAGCAGCAGTAGATCTTTGAGCAGCCTTTCAGATGATCCATGGTATTGCATAGTATTGCAGAACAGCTACTTTTGCTCCTTTCTTCATGTGTACAGACTCAGTTTTAAAATTTTCGTAGTAACCATATCTGTAATTTGCTTGAAAGCTTTGAAACACTTGAGATTCTATGACGAACAGCTATTGATTGTTTTTCCTATCCAGAATATCACATGCTCTTCCTAGCACTCAATGTACTGGAGTAGTAGACTGATAATTTAAGTCATGCAGCTTTTCTTCTCGCTTATGTTAGAGATCTATGAATTCAGATAATTTGGTATTTCCAACTACTTTCTGGAGAGACTCACGTTCTAGAATCTGATGGTTGGTACTGCTTATATTCAAGATTTATTTTAAAGGTATTTCTGAATTCCGGTATTTTAATAGACATGAATATTTAAATTCAGTTGTTAATAAGATGCAAAGCTATTTTATGAAATATTCTTAGGAAAAAGTTAAAATTTTGTTTTACTCTGTTTACTATTTGGCATGGAGTTCTTCACGAAGAAGCTAATTTATGCAGCAAGTGTGGAGAACGGTATTGAATTTTTTAAAGTGCATGTGGGAATATTTTGGATGTCTGTATCTGAAAAGGTTGGAGGCATGGCGACACAAATACCGTTGGTGTGCATCGTCAAATCGTAGAATGTCCTGAGTTGGAAGGGACCCACAGGATCATCGAGTCCAACTCCCGTCCCTGCATATGACAACCCCACAGTTCACAACGTGTGTCTGGGCGAGTTGTCCATTCGCTTCTTGAACAGTCAGGCCTGGGGCTGTGACACCTCCCTGTGGAGCCTGTTCCAGTGTCCACCACCCTCTGGGTGAAGAACCTTTTCCTAATGTTCAACCTAACCCTCCCCCGGCACATCTTCCTGCCATTCCCTTGGGTTCTGTCATTGGTCACCAAAGAGGAGAGTTCAGCACCTGCTCTTCCTCCTCCCCTTGTGAGGAAGCTGAAGAGCACAATGAGGTCTCTTCTTAGTCTCCTCCAGGCTGAACAAACCCAGTGACTTTAGCTGCTCCTCGTATGGCTTCCCCTCCAAACCCTTTACTAACTTTGTAGCCCTCTTCTGGACACTCTCTAGTAGCTTAATATCTTTTTTTATGCTGTGGCACCCAGAACTGCACGAAGTGCTCCAGGCGAGGCTACACCAGTGCAGAGCAGAGCGGGACAATCGCCTCCCTCGCCCGGCTGGCAATGCTGTGCTGGATGCACACAGGACACGAGTGGCCCTCTTGGCTGCCAAGGACACTGTTGACTCATGTCCAACTTGCTGTCAACCGCAACCCCCAGGTCCTTCTCTGCAGAGCTGCTCTCAAGCATCTCGTCCCCCAGTCTGTATGTACAGCCAGGGTTGCCATGTCCCAAGTGCAAAATCCGGCACTTGTCCTTGTTGAACTCCATGCAGTTGGTGATTGCCCAGTTCTCCAACTTCTGCAGATCCCTCTGCAGGGCCTCTCTGCTGTCAACAGCTCCCCCAACCACTGTGTCATCGGCAAACTTACTAAGTATTCCCTCAAGTCCTGAGTCTAAGTCATTTAAGAAGACATTGAAGAGTGCTGGCCCTAAGATGGATCCCTGCAGAACCCCGCTAGTGACTGGTGGCCAGCCCAACATAACGCCATTTACTAGAACCATTTGAACCCCACACATCAGCCAATCGCTCACCCACTGCATTGTGTGTTTATCCAGCTGTATGCATCAGTTTTACCGGTGGCCCAACAGGGTGTCTGCTTCAGCCTGATGCTCTTAGTAAGGGCTTGCCAGTGGTAGTTAGCTCTGCTTTCACTGGAGCTGCATGGGCTCTAATCGTTAGCTAAGCAGCATTGTAACCGCAACGTAAAGGCATCTATCCAGCCTTTTAATTTTAGTGCACTCTTGGTTAAAGTGTTTTCTATGTGGTTGGTGTTTATGAAAGTGAATTTTCTTGTTATTTACCATCTGCATATCTTATTATAAATTTAGTTTGGTCTAGGTCTATATGAATTAAAAGTAAGACTATAATATACTACAGGTGGTTTTGGTAGAATGTCTGTAGTGATATTCAGCTAGATGTCAATAAGCACCAAATATCTTAAGCAAAAAGACATCTTACTAGTTATATAACTAATTGTGAGTTGATATGGGTTACAAGGAATGTTCCTGGTGTTCTCAGACTGGCAGTCATAACTATGGCAGCCATTTAAAATGTCTCTTTCTTGTAGATTACAGTCCTGTGCACTAGACCTGTAAACTCGGTGCAACATACATTCCTAAAAATCATTTTTGAAGCTATTGCTGTTGTTTATAGAACTGTTTGAATTAAGTTTTGTTTTTTTTTTCTTTTCAAATTTTGGAGAACTTTATTTCACAGTAAAGTTGATTTGTAAGAATGTATTTTCTATTTTCCTTGTTACTGTAAGTACATCTTAGCAAAAATTTCTGTTTAGTGATAATTTTGTTAACCAGTTCGTTTCACTCAGGTAAATCAACTGTATTTGTTGCCAGATGAAAAAATTGTTTTGCTCTGTAATACTTAAATATTTAGTATCTATTTCTTCTTGCAGGGTCGAGCCTGGATCAGAGTAGCGCTTATGGAAAAGCATTTGTCTGAATATATTTCCACAGCTCTGAGAGACTTCAAAACAACCAGGTCTCTAAGACATTTATTTTTGCAGTATTTTAGCAAACGTTGCTTAAATGAGGGACTTGCATTTGGAAGTGAATGTTCCACTTGATTTGTATAGGAAAATCGCTAGTAAAAGAGCTGTAACCTAGTAAAAGACATCTGGAGGTGGTATCGATTGATTGGCTTTTAGCACAGGTAAAACCACAAAATTGAAAAATTCCTTTGTGATGTTCAAATTGTGGAAATAGATCTGGAATTCTTGAAAGGTCAAAAGAGAAGAAAATGTCTCTAAAGAGGGAACTAATTCTGAAATTGTAGCTTGATAAGGATAAAAGATGTAATGTTCCTTTCAAAACTAGGAGTGGTTGACAGAAAGCCCTAGAGACTCAGTAAAAAATAATTTTTATAGGAACTTTTCTTGATGAAAGGAAGAGAATTGTAGGAACCTTTTGAGAAATACAGAACAGAGTTAGTGATCAGGCATAGCTTGGACTCTTGATGTAATATGAAAAATGTGTAACAGATTTTTGTTGTACCTTCTAATGGTAAAAGCTGTTATGGACAAAAAAACCCTTTGTAATAGAAAATACTCCGGCAGTTTTGGACTGGTTCTAGATAATGTGATTATTATTTAATGGTCTATCCTGTAACAAGTGTGTCTTGTAGATTTATGATGAAGTCATCTAAATATAAGTGAGTCTGTAATGTTGTGGTACCTTATGTTGAACTCCAAAAGTTTTAGACATACTGAATGGATGGTTTAAACAATAAGAATTTTCTCTGTAAGGACGTCTGTTCATTAAGAATATTATTTCTGTTTGTAATACTATTTTTCCACAGATCTCCATATACTTTGCCCATATTAAGGTGACTTTGAAACACAACTATGTAAACATCCCATTTTCTTGAACTTTCCAGACCTGTTGTCTTTATTTTACCCAGATTTGCTTGCATTTACAGTAGGGAAGAAGTTCAAAAACCAAAGATTTCTGGAAAATATTTACTCAAACTTAAAAGTCCCTTTGGTTTTGAGGGGAAGATGAGGAGGAAAAAGGATGGCCACAAACTATGTAGGACACATTCTTTGTCCCAGTTTGGTAGTGTTTGTTTGCTAGTGGATAACAGTAGTAGTATTTTACTAGAATTTTCAAATTAATTTATTTGAATATGTTCATGTTTAATATATTTGAATGTTCTTTCAGTGGTATATATTTTGTAAGCAACCTCTCTTGCATTCCAAACATACTAAGTGCAAATTTTATTTTGAAGTAATATTTTAAATACATCTGGTGGAAATAAAAGTTACAGTTTCAGATCTCAGTAGTGCAGATTTCAAATCAACTAGTAATTATGTACACATTATCTTTTCCCATTTTTGGATGCCTTATAAGTGGCCTGACTTTTTTGGTGATGTTTTGCACCATTTATTTAGCATTTTAAATTATGTATTGAGCTATATGTATATTTAATAATTATTTATATACATTATAAATATCATATGTTACACATGTGTGTATGTAGAAGATGAGATTCATTTATTGTACTGCTAGCTCTTTTAACCTTTGCTGTTGTATTTAGGTGCCTGATCTTAGGGCAAGTCCTTTAATGAAGCAGCACGTTATTAGTGCTGGATCTGCGTATTAAGCTTGGAAAGGGCTTTGATTAAGCATGGGCACACAATTATTTTTCTAACAAATTGGTCAGCACAGACTCTTAAGGGAAAGTAGTCCGTTCTGTTGTGAGAAGTCAACAGCACAGCACTGAAAGTGGATCTGTGAGTTTACCAAGGGACTGTTGTTTTGGCTGGATTACTGTAGCTGATTTGAGAAATATGGTGCTGTCTGGCTAACATCTGCATCTCACTGTTACAAGTATGCGCTATCTTTTTGGTCTGATTACTTCCTAGGCCTGATTTTTACAAGATAAACTGAACACAGTACAGATGGGTACCTGGGAGTGCTTTACAAATTCCAGTGAAATGCTTTGTAATCAGCTCACAAGTAAAAATAACTGTATTCAATCAGACTGTAAAGTCCAGCCACCTCAGTATTCTGTCTCAAGCAGTGGCAAGTTTGGCCTCCTGGTGCCTTTCCTGAATCAGAGTGTAGAGAGGGGAGTCTGTACATCATAGCCTCAGTGTCAGCACTATAATCTCTGTCTTCCCAGAGGAGTCTTCCAGATTTCTTGCCTCTACTGAGAACATGCAAGGCCTTGAACAACGTGTTTCTTTACAGCTAATTGATGTCTGTTATGAAACTGCAAAAGTGGGACTTCTGACAGTGTGCGTGATAACACAATTCAGTCTTTGGAGCTGTGCCCCAAAATGTGTGTTTTCTGGATGTTTGCCATGCAGCCAACTTGAGCTCTCACTGAGCTGTCCCAATGCTTTCATATAATTCTTAAAACAGGTGAAACTTTTGGTAGGGCAGCATTGCTGGTGTTTGCCTGAAAGGTGGGTTGCATTAAATAACCTGGTACCTTTTTGCATCATACCTTGCTAGAAGGTGTAGGTGAACTGTGCATCTTGGTTCCTGGTAAGTGACCTTGCAACCTTGCCTTTGGTACTGAACAGCTCTCGGTTTCCCCCTTTCCACATGTAGCACTCAGGTGAATTCTGGTGACCTTTCTGCCTCTGCTGCTGCCAAGACTACCTTAACACAGAAATTAATGTTGTGTGCTACTTTGCTGAACAGACCAAATGCCTTTTTTACAAGGCCATGCGTCTAAATGGTGGGTCCTGTTTGCCTGCCCTGTGTATGGAATGTTTCTGTCTAGAAGTAGCTTCTGTGGTAGCTGAGAGGAGAAAATTAGAACAAATGGGAGAGTATGGTGAGGTGGTGAGGGAATACAGATTTTAAAATTGTTGCTTTATTGGTCACTGTTCTCAAGCAGCCTTCACATGTCTGCACATACCAGGGTATGTGAAGTGTATTTTGAGACTAAGGCATGGAGTTTTAAAATTTGGCCAGAAGGTCTTTTACAACAAAAAACGGTATTAAGAAAACACTCCTCCTTCAAATAATGAAAATTTAAAATCTCAGAATAAGTGGAAGCAGCATGTATCTTCCCAGCCTGCAGTATTTTAAGAAAAAGTATGCTACCTGAAAAATAACTGTTTTGTGGAAATATTAAAAAAAAAAAAAATCAACTACTAAGGATGAAAAGTAAGTGTTGAGCTTCAAAAGAACCTGCAAATACAATTGTGAGAACTTTTTTCATACAGTGGAAGAGTGGTTTGGGTTTTTTTATGTGCATGATGCCAGTTCTTCCTTTCAGCAGTAAAATATATCTTTGTTATTTTCTTTGCATTTTGTCCATCCCATTTTACTATTTCTTAGGGCTAGTATTGTATCTTCCTTTTGCTTCTAAATTTTATATGCTCTAGGATTGTGGTGTTTGGTGCTGTGCAGTCTATTGGTTTGCTTGATTTGAAACGGAATATGAATGCCCCTGGGGTTCACATGAATTGCCTTTATTTAAACTGGATTTCTTCAGTTTGCTGTTATCTATGGAAAACATTGTTATTATTTGAGAGAAAATGGTATTAACTGAACTAATTTCTTTTTTATTGAAGGAGATTTTATGAGGATGGAGCAATTGTTCTTGGTGAAGAAGCAAATATGCTTGCTGGTATGCTGTTGGGACTCAATGCAATTGATTTCAGGTATTTTATATGCATACTTCCTAAAAAAGTGCTCAGAGAAAGTATTTATAAATTGATGCATTATGGGGAAACATTGTTAGATTCCCTTGATAGTTTGAGAGAGAAATCTCAAATTACTCTTCTAGATCAGAACAATGTTATGCCTTAGTTTATATAACTGCATGATTACATGGTCTTTCTTTCAGATATCAAAAATCCTAAAAGCAATCACAAGTATAATTACAGAAGATGTATCAAACCCATTAAGCTTACAGACAACTGGAACTTTTGAAGTTATTTTTAAACTGTAAGGAAAACTGTGTGATTAAGTACACGATTATGCCCTGGTACTCAATGATAGCATTATAACTGCATATGTAGAAAGTGTAGGTACCTTTAGCACTTCTAAATTTTAAAAGCTTAACCTATAAATGACCATTTAATATTAATTTGTATTATAATTAGCTGCAGCTGACCTGTGAAGTGTCATCAAATTACATGAATTTACCTTTACAATCTCTCGCTAGACTTTTGTCTGCTTTGTTATATGATTAATTCTGTGTTCTGGGGTAATGAAGGTGTAAGCACGCCATAGATAATATAAAAAACATCTTGGCATGTATGTGTATATGTATATATACATATATAAACATCAGCAAGGTATAAACACTACAGTGTCAATGAAAAGATGAAGCCTGGCTGGTGTAAGGTCCTGTTAATATATGGCTGCTTGGACCCACTTAGCCTCATACAGAGCCCCTGGGGAAGGGTTTTGTATACAGCATAGGAAAAAGGACAATGATAGTGCTTTTCTCCAGTCTTCTGGCAGCACACTCTTAATATTTTCTGTCTGGTAGCATTAATGCTTGTCACAAACCAGTTAGGAGATAAACTGCCAGAAAAAAGCACATAGTCTCACCCGATGACCTGAGTGATTGACTGTTGCCAAAAGGCCTTTGGAGATTTACTCCTGTTTATGTGCCCTTATACCAGTTTGGGGGCTTGTTGGGCCCTCTGTGAGCCAACTTAACTTCTTACAGAGTGAAAAAACCATACCCAGTAAGAAGACAGGATAGTTCTTTTGTTGGTAGCATCCTATTAGTGGCATAGATGATGTAACCATAAGGCTTAGAGAAGAGAAGGAATAAAAAGGATTGAGTAATGTCTTTCCTTTCTGGTGCCAGTGAGCATTATTTCAGCTGCCTATGGCACTGCAACTGGATGCTAAAGGGAAAAAAAAACTAGATTCAGGACTTGACGGCTGAACTTGCTCATTATGGAGTCAGATAAGTGCCAATAATACCGTAAGGAGGGGAAACGAATGTGGAGAGGAAGAGGTTGAAAACGCAGGATACTAGAAGAATTGCCAGCATGTAGCTGTTAGATTGGCTTAACTGCATCCTCCACATATGTTCTAGGGGAACAGAAATGTGCTACAGGATGATAAAAGAGCTAGTCCTGTGTACAGAAAATGAAAATCTTAGCAGATTTTATTAGTTTAAGCTTTAACTATGTGAAATAAAACTGCTTCTGTGTTAGCACTGTACTTGGAAGGACTGTAGCTATACATGAATAAGAAGCATAGCAAGAGTAGGTCTGCTCTATGTAAATGCTACCATAAATAATCATCAATTGACTGTGTTTGTCTTGCATAGCCTCAGCGGTACATACTACCGGTATGAGAGATTAGTTGTGTGAGTGTGCTTGTTCTTCCTTTGTCTTCTGATTTCTTGAAAGCATATACAGGTATCTGTTAACAATATTCGTATTAATGATTGTTTCTCATTGGGGAAATTTTAGTTTTTGTCAATGCAGGTTTTTAAGAGCCTAGGAATTTTCTGGGCAAAACAGGAACGTAGTACAAGAGCAGCATTTTTATTGTGCCGCATATAAGTCATAGTATTGTGGTTTGAATGGCTGAGAAGCTGTAGCCATACTTTGTATGTTATATTTGAGATAATTTTTTTCAGTTCAAACAGTTTCTTACAAATGTTGACTGGCTTATCTGTGTGAAACTGTGAGTAAGACTTTGGGGTGGAGATGGGGGAACCTAGGTGAGAACAGATTCTAAATATTTTTTTTTACCTTCACCGTAGTATGGAATTACGTATCTACTTAAAATAATTGAGGTTTTGCAGGGCTGTTTTTTGTTATTTTCTTTTCCTAGGGAAAGAAAAAAACACAGCTTTGGATGTACTTCCCAAGTACAACTTAAGTGGATTGTATTGTCAAAAATGGAACTTTGCAATCAAGCCAGCAAAAGCTGTGTCTTCCTAGAATCTGGTTTATGATGACAGAGATAATAGGAGTTAGGAATATGAGCCTTGTGGAAGTATAATTAATTTTGTCACTTTGGTAATAATTAAACATGATTCAAATAAAATCTTTTATATCCAGTATCAAAAAAGAATGTAGATGAGAGCTTTGTAAAGCTATTGCAATTTAAGAAAATTTTCTAAAAGTTAGTTTCATTAATGTTCCTCATCTTCCTGCAGCCCAACAGCAGAAAATATCTGAAAGGAGAAAGACTCTGAAATAGTTTTGAGAACTGATTTGTTATTTAAAGTTAGTAGGATGTTTACATAAGCACTCTGCAAACACTTTAAATGAGCTTAAATACTGAAGATTCTAAGATCATATGTAGCTTTTGCTGGTTCTCTTGATTCAGCTAACTTTCATTTTCCTGTTATTCCATTGTAATCTGTATTTTCAGAATAAAAGTGAATATTTAAAAAATAGGGTTTGTATCATTTGCTCATATCTATTTCCTGATTACATGGAATTTCTGGATTTTGGGATTCTCATTATCCTATAATATGCTTAGTGACTCCCATTTAATATTAAGCAATCTAGCCTGGCTGAGTTGGATTTCGGTTTTAAATGCTCTAGGCCTTTCTTATTACTGAAAAATTAAGAAAAATCGAATTTTACATTGGTAAGATTCAACTATCTGTCTTTTAATTTTCTTGTGATAATCTTATCATTGTTTCTCTGTTTTATCAGTTTTTGTCTGAAGGGTGAGGGATTGGATGGCAGCTTTCCAGCTGTCATAGATTATACACCGTACTTGAAGTTCACCCAAAGGTACTTTTTATATTTATGCTGCTTTTACAATTTTATTTAATTGACAAAATTTTACTTAATATTGGGCCTTTTACTTTTCACATTCAAAATAACATCCATATCTGAATACAAACCTGTACACTCAGATACCTTGCTCTTTCAGACTGGTGGAATTATTACATGACTCATCAGAGTGACTCAGGCTGACTTTGTTTACTTGGATTAGAATCACAGTTTGGCAAGAAACAATTTTTTTACTTCCTTTGAAGATCACCAGACCAAGTTGTCCTTTCTCTTGGTCCTTTTCTGTGTAAACTTAAAAGTAGTTATTTTGTGAATAGAAATTATATACACTGTGGTAAATGGTAAAATGTGCCAAATAAGCAGTATGAGCTGTTAGCACATAATAAAAAATCATTACTAGCTGTGTACGTAATCTGACCTTCCAGCTACATCTTGCTCCTCTGATCAGCTATATGATTAATAATAAAAAGAATGACCACTATCTAATAGATCAGATAGCAATTTGACATCTCAAAAAAACATGGAAATTAATGGATGTATGTCCTATTGTTGCGTTTGCCAAAATGAAGGAACGCAGGTGGGAGATAGGAGGTAGTCTTGAAGATATACAACTGAACATGAAACATCCTAGTTATTCTCTTAAAGCTTACATGTTAAAGACAAGTTGTGTGGTTCATTTAAAGCAGAATTTGCATCACGGCAGAATAGTGTTGGAGGAATCGCTTAATTAACAAACTAGTAAATGCTGATAATGTAGTGGAAAGCATAGTTGTAAAGGAAGATTTCAAATGGGTATTGGGATAAATTAAAATTCTTGTATTTGAGACAATGTCTGAATTCTTTGGCATGCATTGATGCTGGATGTTAAGGAGATACTTTAACAATGAAACTGCGTTTTACTTAGGGAGATGCTTGTGGTCCATGAAATAACAGGCACATGGTCTTCACTATAATGACAACCATACATTCTCATGTAAATTTATCATGACTTCACATAACAACAGTCAGTTTATTTTTCTACTTTTTTAGAAACAAAATCTCTTTTCAGATTCTGCTCTTTGCCCTGAATTCACGAAGTAAGGATGAAGCCACCAGTTCCTTAGGTAGCGTATTGTAATACATTGGCCCCTTGTATTCCAGGAGAGAATCCCACATGCACTTGTCTAACTTGACTAAGGTCACAAGCAAACTTTGCCCTTTCTTTAGGTGCCTATACAAATAAAAGCTTGAAACAGTTTGGTGATCTACACTGTCCCAACATTTTGATTCTTTTTGGTTTACAGAGATTTAGATATCTGTGGTGCTTTAATTTCAAGGGGAATTTGTATTTTAGCAAACATAGCTTTTCACTTGGCTAATAAATATGATCTTTCAGTTCTGACAGCATCAGCAGTGATGAAGAAGAGCTAAGAACGCTGGGCAGTAGTGGCAGTGAAGGCAGCACTCCAGAGAACGTTGGTCCTCCTTTCATCACGGATGAAAACAGTTGGTACAACAAATGCAAAAGGGTAGAACAGAAGTACCGGCTTGCATTGGAACAGAAGGTAAAATATTCGTTTTTTGTGGGGGTGATGGAGCCAAAGCTCATCACCAGCCAACTGGTGACATATCCATTTCAATTAAGACAGAAAAATAGATTAAATATTATTTAGCATCATGTAAGTGGTCTTAAATTTTATGATCCTCAGCTTAAGTATCTTTGCTCATTGATTTGAAGGAAAAGAGGTTTGGGGAGGGGGAGGAGAGAATACTGATTATGATAATAGAGAGATAAGATTTCACAATCTAATGTAGAAGCTTTGGATCTTTTTTCCAATCTCAAGGTTGCAGGCAGTGTATCTCTGGAGCTGTTAGGTTGTGACCTTGAAGCAAACACAACTGTCCATGTGATTTTCCTCTTTGTTAGAGGCCATAGAATTTTATTGATGTAGGTGGACTGCCTGTTGAATTCTATAATGATAGTGATGTTAAACTTTAACATTTAGTCTAACAGTAAACACAAATGATTGGCAAAGTAGTCTGTCTAGGAATGAAAAGCAGGCTATCTTCTCAGTGATCCTGAGATGAGTTTTAGAAAATACATAGTTTTAAGACCTGCTTCAAGCTAAATGGGAAAAAAAAAGTGTGTGCTTGGATTTGATTGTAATAATTTAGGTGGCGTATTGAATGTTATTATAGAAAACAAAGGTAGGTTCTCCCTCTACCACCCAAAATACTGTGAGTTAAAGGTGAAGTAAATTATATATCCAAACTTTCTAGTATTTTTAAAAGCAAAGTGGTCGTTGGTTTTTCATAAGAGCATGTTACAACTACAGACACAACAATGTGTATCCGCTAGTGGCAGAAAGAAGGGGGAAGATTGTTCATAGCGACTGAGAAGAAAGTCACAGAAAGAGAAAGGAAAGGTCGGAAAAAATGAAAGGGAAGAAAAAAGAAAGACAAATGGTTAATGTTTTAGAAGAACTTCATTAGTATTTTTAGTATCTCTTTTCTCTAATGTCAGAATTTTATTTTGGTGAAACTGAACATAGTAAGCCATGTGAAAGGCTGGAACTACATAAGAGTTCTTGGAGGTGTAAATATTTCCCTTAGTTTAGAGCATTAGAATCACAAGATAATCTCGCTGACTTTCAAGCTTCTACCATACTGAGGGAAAAAAGAAAAAAGAGAGAAGGGCAGAAGGGATGTAGAACGGATTTTCTGCCTGGTGGGACTCAGTATGTACACTGTGGCCCAGGTCCTGGTACCGACTCAGTTACATACATATTTAGACCGTAAGAGTGATTGTTGGTGTGATTTTGGCCTGGGACAAGTAGAACTGTCCTAGATTATTTCAGGTCACATTTTATGAATTAGTGTTTGTCACTGATCATTCCAAATAACCAGTATGACTTCAGGCATGGTCATTCGGAACTTGAGTTTTAGTATAGATATCGCCAGACTGAGAGAATATACCTGAGGAGGAGTCCTGGCTATGTTCAGTTCATTAAGGTAAACGTAACTGTGGATTGCTAAATGTCAGTCTTATTAATACAGAATGGGTAGAAACAAAGTTGGTTTACTTTAATGCATGTGAGAGAACTTAGTTCTAAGTTTTTCTAAGTGACAGTGAAAAAGTCAGGCTTACAGTGGGATGATAGATGTGAGAGGTATTTTTTAAAAATATGCATGCAGTTATTTCTTTTCTATTTTGTGTCCCTTGTTTTTGAAATATGACCTTAAATGTTGGCATCCAGGTTGCTGGTACAATCTTCTCAGCCAGTGTGGTATCACTTTCCATATGGAAAGGACTTGTGTTCCTTGGAACTCTCTCTGATAGAGAGGACATTTTTCCCTGCTTTTGTAAACCAAAATGTGTCATTCTAAAGGAACCTCTTCAAATACAATAAACAAAATGAAAACCTTTCCCTCCCCACCCCAACAGCCCTTGAAGCACAGGAACGTATTCAAGACAGCATTTCATCCCTGTGTCCAGACAAAAACAGATGATCAGTTCGAATTCCACTCTTCCCCAACCCTATGAAGATTGTAAAGTATTTTTGAGTTTAATGAGGAAAATGTCGTCAGCTCTGGAGAAGCACAGAGAAGAATAAAATAGGTGGATGTTTGATTTTTGTTCGTACATCCAGGTGGTTCATTTCCAAGGATAGCCTATGAAGGATACCCCATCAAAGTTGTGACAGACATCTGTAGAAATAATATTGGAACATGGTGTCCAGATCCACTAACCAGAATCACTAGGAAGCTTTACAGCTGCAAAAGCACAAAGATCTTCAGTGGCTGTAGCAGCAAATGGAGGATTTGGTTTATTCATGAGTCTAAGATCCAGAAACGTTCCTGTGGGAAGTTATTCACTAATCTGAAACTGAGTATTTCAAATTTTTGAGCATTACTATTTTAGTGAGTCACATTATTCCTTGTAGCATTCTCTTAATGAACTGCCAACTTCTATAGTCAACTAACGTAGGGGTGAATTTAAGTTGGTTTTATGATAACTCTTTGAAAACTTTGGTGCATTTAATACAATTTTCAAAATCATAGCTACTCTGACAGCTGTTGACACTTTCCTAATTGCCCTCTTTTAGGATGTTTACTTGATAATTGCAGCAGCAAAAGAACTTTTTATTCCCACAGACAGAAAATTTTCTACTGTCTAATTTTCATTTGGGATGTGCCTGCCAAATTTTTACATAATTCACATCAACCATGCTGCATCTATTCTATTTTAACTTGAACAAATGACCATTAAGAGGTTAGATGGACTGTGGAATAGAGCTCCTTTCCTGAGTGTTTCTCTCCTTCTCTTTTCAGGACCTTTGTCATGGCACATGGTGCAGTAGGTACCAGTTAATCAGAGACAGTGTTTTCTTTCAACCAAACGGGTTTTCTGACATTCTGTGTGTTGGAAAACTGATGACTGGGACAAGAAGACCAAGTTGAAAAGAATGCTTTTTTAGTAACTGATATAGTGAGTCTGATAGATCCATCTTTTGCTCTATCATCATTCAATTTGCGCAAACAATGATAAATTCCTTTTGTGCCTCCTAAGTATGTGTACTGCAGTCATTAATAGCACAGGTGAATGATGTTTACCAGGGTCACGATATGACAAGCAGTTGATTGCAGCTAAGATACAGACACCTTTATCTTCTGAGTTGTTTGGATGGTGGGATAGGACCAGGTATTATTTCAGCAAGGTAAATCCTGGCATTGTTTTATTGGATCAGCAGTGTTATGCTGGTTTATACCAAGAATCCTTGGTTATCCTACTATCCTATCTTGGATACTTGCCCAAAGTAGGTGTGGAGGGAAGAATGAAAACAAAGCAAATGTATATGCACTGTTTTTCCTCTAATACTTTCTTGGCCAATGCATATCAGCTGAAGGACTTCCTGAAGCTGATAAGATTTTTCTGTTTAGCAACCCGTGATGCATCTCTCCTCCAAATACTTGTCAAATATTCCCTTGACCCTATGTAAATTTTTAGCATCCAAACCATTTTCTTGGCAAAGCATTCTGCATATCTACCATCTGTTGTGTGAAAAGCCACCTGCTTTTCTGTCTTTTGAATGTGGCTCATACTAGCTTGATTTCATGGTGCCTAGCTCTTGTATTTTAAAAAATGATGAACAGTCCCTTCCTGCCCCCTCCAGGCCACTATGGAAATACAAGTTTGCCTTTTCCAGGTTGTCTGTTGTCCAAATTAATGAGTCATAGTTTACACATTTGTTCTTATGTTGAAGTTATCCCTTCCCTTTTTTGGAATTGTATAAGCTGTTCACTTTTGTGTAGTAAACTCCTAAATTCTTCGTGTACTGTTTATACTGAATTTTTATATACTTTCACTGGTGGGATGATGCATCTCTGTGTCATTGTAGATGGAGGTATTTACTGTTCATAGTGTTCTGTTTCAAATACTGATGCTTTGTATCTAAAATATTTTTGTAAAATGTTTGTTTGATGTTTCTGGGAGGCAGGAAACTTTGTCTATCTCCTAATGCATCACTTAGTAATTTCAAAGTGCTGTTTAGAGTTCCAAGGAGTAACTCAGCAGTTAAGATAACAGTAATATTTGATGGGGCAGAACTAGACGTGCTGAAAAGCTCTCAAGATTCCTTGTAACTTGTACTGAGACTGAAATAAATTCCTGTCGACTATAAATATATCCAGTGGATAGAACCTTATGTAATCATAGAATCATGGAATAGTTGTGGCCAGCTGGCATCTCTGGCGATTGTCTAGTCCAGCTATCCTGCTCAGAAAAAGGTAGACTAGAGCAGGTTGGTCAGGGCCTTTTTCAGTCATGTTGTGAATATCTCAAGGGTGCAGACTGCCCAGCCTGTCTCTACAATGTGTTCCAGTGTTCATTTACAAATAATAAAAAGGTTTTTCCTACATTTAAATACTTTCATATATTTCAATTTGTGACTGTTGCCTCTTTTCACTGGATACCCCTGGGAAATCTGACTCCATCCTCTTTACACCTTCCCATCAAACACTGATACACATTGATATGATTCTCTTCCTCTTCCCTCCTCCCCAAACCCAGACTGAGCAATCCTCTTTCTGTCTCCACTAATGTAAGAGGTCCTCCAACCTCTTAATAGTCTTGTGGTGAATTATATTAGTAGCATTTTACTACTAAGTAATGTAAAAGCATTTTTCTTACTCGACAGGACTACACCTGTTCTGTGTCTATGAAAACTACACTTTAATTTTTTTTTTTCCCCAATGTGGGTGCCTATGAAGGAATTGCAAATTTTTCCACAGGCTTCAAGGATTGTGCAAAAAAAATTATGCTGTGTAGACTTATTCTATCCAGCTTTAACCAAGAACTGATAAGAAGTTACTAGTATCTGACAAGCTGTGACTTTGCTTGAGGAAGAAAAAGAAATAGCTGCTTACTATCGTAACCAGATGTGTAACTTGTGAACATACTTTGTGACCAGCCTGCTGTTGCAGCTGCTATTAAATACTCACATTGTGGATTTTTGTAAATTACTAGGTAGTTGGAGTGTGGCTAAGACTGCCTCATGTCTTGTATAGTATCATCAGCAAAAACGATGACATAAATTCACACATACATTCTAGCTGTACATGTCCAACGGTTCTAAAAGACGTGACCTTCACCAGTTGTCCTACCTTATGCTTTGCTGTAGATGGATATTTATTTCAATAACTTTCTTTGTCATTTTAATGTGTGATGTGGTATTGCAGTTTTCAAAGAAACTTTAAAATATTGTTGGCTTTTTTAATAACAATTCTGGATATCTTTCTTTAACTGTATAGATCCATATAGATACATTCTACTTTTGTCCTTCTTACACAATATCTAACATCCTGCATCTGTTAGGTTGTAGAGTTCTGATCTTTTTCTTGTACTAATGACTGTTCTGTGTTCTTTTTGAAAAATGAATTAGAGTTTCATGCTGATAGCATTTCTGTCTCATTGCTTCATCCGCTATTCTATTCCTCTACAGGAATATAAACAAGTACATGATTTTCTTGGTATCTACTAGAAAACATCATACTAACCAGAAGTCAGTTTACCAGTCTGTTTAAAAAAATTTAAAACCCCAACAACAACAAATCCAAAAAAACCCTACAACAAAACCAAAGTAGAACTGTATACATCTTAAACCAGAAAAATGTAAACATACATAACGAAAAGTTTTTTTGATAGTGTGTTCAATAAAGCTTTCTAACACTTCTATTTCCAGGGTTACCTTGAAGAATTGGTACGACTCAGAGAAAACCAGCTATCTGAATCTGTCTCACAGAATAAACTGCTGTTACAGAGAATTGAAGATATGGATCTAACCCATAAAATGGAGAAGGAACAGCTGGAATTTATCATTGTGGAACTGCAAGACCAGTTGTAAGTTAGTATAATGGAGAAACATTCTTAGAGCGGCATTACTTAAATTATTTAACTATATAATATGAAGAACTTCTGGTCCTGTGGAAAGGAGCCAAACTTCATAAAGAAATCAATGTATTTCAGTTTGGTGTGGGTGGTTTTTTTTGTCTTGTTTTTGATTTTTGTGTTGTTTTTTCTTTTTTTTTCCCCCAACAAGTCTTATATTCAGAAATGGCTCCCCTGAAAACTGCAGTTCTGAGGGGTTTTTTTTGTAGTTCTGAAAGAGCTTACAGTAAACATGTTTAAATTTTAAACACATTTTTATAAAATGTTCTTTATATTTTATTCCTTCTAGATTTAAGTCTACCCTTAAAGATACTGGAAGCAGCTTTCTTTTGAACACTACTTTTAAAATGTTAGGCAGGAGAGGATAAAGAAATATTTATTTTCTTCATATAGATTCTATTTTATTTGCATGTGGCTCAGACACAGTAGAAGTTCATCTGGTAGTCCTCAAAATATTCAAACTGATGAAACAGTTTGCTACTCACCCTTTCTTCAATGCAAGGCGAAATGCTAGAACAACAGGAGAAGGTTTAATTTCTTAATAGCATATGTGACTCCTAATGTGATAAATATTCAAATGTCATATGATCCTTATACAGTTCATCCTCCCAGCTCTGTCTGTCGGGTAGGGAGGTATTGCCTTTTTTGCAGAGACACTCCCTGGTAATGTTTAAAGACCCAGAGAGACACCACTTGCTGGGTGGTGATAAATTGCCACGAGGCTGCTTGAGTATGCATCTGTTCATAACAAATACAAGATAAATGATTTTACCATATATCTAGAGTAATTCGTATGTGTCTGAGCCCTGAAGTAAAATGGAAGTCATCTGCGGCCTTTGAAACAAATTCAGGATGGAGAGAATATAAAGATGACTTTGGGGTACCTTGGTTCCCGCTGCCCAGTGTCTCACAGAGACACCACCCAGAAGGGTCTTCTCCATGCAGTAAAAAGTACTTTTAGCTTGTAAACAAAGCTTTGAGTTGTTTTCTCCCCTGCTCTGTCTTGTGGTAGATAATTTTTTTTTGTCAGTGCTTGAAATGGATTTTATGAAAATCCTCAGAAATGCAGCATTTGCATTTTATTTATTCCAATTTCAGAGTTGAGAAAAAAAAAAAAATGTTTTTCCAAGTATTTTTTTTTCTTCTTTTGATTGCCTGAGAGCCTTTGAGAGATACCCGTTCTTGAGTTCTTTTCTGAACTTACTGATACAGCTAATGATTCGTGTTATACCTCTTTGGCCTTTCTGATTATTTGGGGTAGGTGAGGGGAGGGTGTGAGCTCATTTAAACCAACTCTGATACTTGGAAATTTTGAATGTTCAGTCCTGCTGTTATTTTTTAGCTGAGCTATATGCAATGAGACTGTTCTAAAGATCTCAGTCCTTGGGGTTTGATTTTGTTTGCTGGCTTTCTTATGTAAAGGCTCAAATTGTGGAGCAGTTTCTGGTGTGTCTTGACAGTGTGTCTTGGTACAGCTGTTTGTGAGACACTGCAGTCAGGAGCCTGGACTACACTATTTGGTATAAATATCTAGTAGTGGAGGTACAAATTTGCATTGTTACTGCTGTGAGTGCAACGTGCCTGTCAGATGAACTCTTCTGAAAGTGTGTTAGGAACTCATATTTCCTTGTTGAGGAGAGAGAAGGGAAGAAATATTCTTAACAGGTTTCTGATGGTCAGCAGTCATAATTAACGTAATTTAATCATTCTTTCATACTTATTTTCTCCCTTGTTTTTGGGGTTTGTTTTTTTTGTTTGTTTGTTTTAATTTTTTCATTCTGACCAAGAGTGACCTGGTAGCAGAATATGTTGTGTCACTAATGTGTCTGTAATGTGGCATGTGTTCTGGACAATTGCTTTTTATGGTCCAGCTGTTTAGAACGGTGTTCACATAATTCCAAATCTTAGTGTTTTGCTCCTCTACCATTTTGAAGTAGTGAATGTATGCTGTAATCTTTTTTTAATTCTTTATCAGCAGGTAATAATAGCAAGTTTGGATTGTAATTCTGCCCAAGGCATACTACATAACTGTTTGTAAAACACTTTGAGACCTGATTTAGGATCATTTGCTGTGTAATGGAAACTATTATAAATAAATACTCTATATTTTATTTTTAATGATGGTTTTCTGTTCCACTGGCTGTTGTTAAGTTAGAAAGTTCTACCACTTCAAACCTCTGTTGTGTATTCGTTGATGTTTCCAAAATGGCATTTCACAGGCATGCAAGTCAAAATGTTTTATGTGTATTCTCAATAGATTTGGGTAGAATCTGAGTCTATGTCTGGGTCTCCCTCCCCTCCTCACCACTCCCTCAAAAAAAAATAATAATAATTTTAAAAAAGGCAGAGGATGGGGAATAGAGATCTGACTTTCTTGGCAGTATAGGTGGTTCTTGTTGCTGACTTGGAAACCAGATAGCACTAATGATCAACAGGGCTTTCAGGTTATAAATTAGATTACCTATCGAGAAACTTCTCCATATTCACATTTAATAAGGCAGTTTCCTATAAAACATGAAATAAATATGGAGATAGGATACTGAAGAAGCCTGGAAGTAATTTTTGTTTTGCAGCTGCTATGCAAAACTTAATTCTGCAATGCTGAGTATTCTTAACTTTGCCTCACACGCTTCAGTATCCAAACTACAATGAACAACACAGTTTCAATTTAGTTAAAAGCCATTTCATGGGTCTCGTGAATACAAATATCTGGAAAATAGTGAAGCTGAAAATGTATCAAATTAGTTATTCACAAAAGAGTAACATTTTTTGTGTCTCTCAACTTAATAGGATTTCTTTATGATATCCCCACCCATCTGGGAACTGGATGTCTCACTTTGCTGACAGGTGTCTGATAGCAAATCAAGTTAGAAAAATGGAACTGCAATAAACCACCTGGTCACCTGTTGGACATGTTTAAATGAAGGCACAGCTGATCAAGAAAAGAAGAATGTTCAGACTAGATATTAGAGAACATTTCTGTACAGAGAGGGTTGTCAAACACTGGAACAGGCTTCCTAGAGAAGTGATCAATGCCCCAAGCCTGTCAATGTTTAAGAGGCACTTGAACAATGCCCTTAATTATACACTTTAACTTTTGATCAGGCCTGAAGTGATCCAGGCAATTGGACTAGATCATAGGTTTGAATCTCTTTTAATTGTAACTATTCTGTTCTATTCTAAGAACAGCTTGCTCTTCTACCACGCCTTGAGAATCTCTAGATGAAGTAATTGCCTAGTGATATGTGTCAATTCTAATAATAATGAGGCATATTCTGGCTTTCATTTGCTTTCTTCAGAAGCGTTTCCCATCACTGGGATGTTTTTTTCTGGGACGAGTTGTAGTTGATCATTGGAGAACAGTGCTTTTGGCTCCACTCTTCTATATAAATAGTATATCTTTACAGTGAGCGTGAGGCAGTTCTTAAGGCCTTAAAGTGCTTAAAATTAACAGCTTTTAAGTGCTTACAAATAACAGCTAACAGGAGGACAGCCAAGAGAAACCTGTGATCCATGGCTTGTCTGACTGAAGATAACAGTTTGAATTCCATAACATTCAAAATGTGATGGGGGAGGAGTCCCAAATCATCAAGAAACTGTGTCCTGGAATATTCAAAACTCACAATGGCAGCCATTTCTTCCTCCTCTAAGATCCCCCAAAGAAGTGTTGAATGTCTCTTGGAAAAGAGAGACATTTAATTGCACACCCCATCAGTAAAAATATTCTGAGCATGCCCCCAATGTAGGTATGTTTATTTATTTATTAAGTATATACATGTACTACTGTACTAATATATTATGTACATTATAAAACATACACAAAAATAGAAATGAAAGAGGATGATATAAAGATGGAATAAACACTATTTTTTTTTGTTGTTCTTTATTAACAGTACCAAAAGTATTTTCTTCCCATACTCCAATGGACTGTTTTATGTGCCCCACTTTGGACACCATGTCCTCGAAGGACTAGTTAGTTCAGTCAAAGAAATGACTGGACAAAATCTGGAACTGTTTGCCCACAACATCCTTGCAGTAAAACTCTTTATCTCAGCTTAAACAGGCTTTATTACCCCTTAGGGTGATTCTTAGTCTTTCTTTTGGCTTACACACTACCTGCATCTAAGGCAAACTCTGCTGATCTTTGTTCCTTTAAAGTTCAGATTCTGCATCTGAAATTGATATTTATATATGTTAAATATTGATGTATGATTACAAGAGAGATTCCATCAATTTCCTGGATAGTGACTCATCTCATGCATAGTGACTCATATTATAAAAGCTAATCACTTTAACAAAAAAGTCTTTTTAAATAAAATGATAAGGGAAAAGGAAAGCATTGTATACAGAGGTAAAAAACGCTCAAGTTAACATGCTTTAATTTTTTTTTTCTTCTGCCACAGTTTTTGTTGAAATGACAATAGTGATTTGCATAATGTTTACCAACATGGGTTTCCTCCTAAGGTATTTTTCAGGTTGGTGTGCCTGGGATAAGATGATACAGCCCCTTTGTCCCAGCTGGTGCAATTTTTTTTTCTTTATCACTTGTATTGAAAATTTGTTTCTTAGATTCAGTGGCTCTGCTATATTTTATAATGCTCTGGTTTTTATCTCCCTCTGCTGTTTCTTCCTATATCCCTGTCTTGTTCTGATGTTTTGTGGAGGGAAGGAAAGTCAAGAAAACTCTTCTGTGTTTGGAATTTTGTCTTTGGTTGTGCCACAAATAAGACTGAAATTAAGTTGTAATTGTAGGGACACTCACATCTTACATTGTATTAAGCTTTTCTGTGTAATTAAGATTCTTTTGTATGTTTTATCAAATCTTAAAGCTAGCTTTTTTAATTCATCTGGCTGCTACTTCAGAATCAGTCAGCCTTTTCAAGGCCCAAACAGTGCTTGTACTCCATTCTTAATATTTTAATATAGCTGTCTGAGAGATCCAGCAGTACTGCAGTTCCTATCTGGATAACACCAATGTCTTTGTAAAGACAGGAAACAACAGTTTAGTTGCAACCCCGAGAGAGCGTTTGTTTCAGTGACACAGTGAGTGCTCTGTGTGTGTTTCCACCAGAGCTGCACACAGCATGTCAACGCTTCCCTCTCGTCCCGGCATCGACTGTCAGAGTGTCCATACGCCTGTTTTCCCCAGTGTTAGCTCTGCTCTGAGCTCAGGCTAACACACACATCCAGCCTTTCAGCAGAGTCCAGCAGCTCGCTCTCAGCACCACCTGAACACAGATACCGTAGTTCTGCAAGAGCAGCGTGCCAGAGTAAATCCAGACCCGTTTAGGTCCAGGCAAAAGGAGCTTCTCTGTTTCAAATACACCATGTCCTGCCAGGTGTATTATGGAGTACTTAAAGGAAGATTTACTGTATTCTTTGTAGCAAAGATAATTCCTTTGCAAAGACAGATCATGCCCCATGTGTTTAAAAAACTTGCTTATGAAAATAGTATCTGTGCTTTTCCTCGCTTTGTGAAGATTATGGTTGTAAACGCTCCAGAGCTGTCAGTGCTGCCACAGACACTCTGCCCAAGAGGGCGAGGAGGGTCACAGAGGAAGGCACAGAGTTGCAGAGGAGGTAGGAAATTGAATGTAGAAATGGAATTCCTCTACTGCATAAGTACCGTAAATCCAATTTATTGTAGCTACTTTATTTTCTCACTGGAAGGAGCTAGGAGATTAAAATTTAATGTTTGATCTTCTCGGTGATTTTCTTTCCTAGAATGTCGAAACTGAGAATGGTAATCCTTCTTTCCTTTTAAAGCTTTCATGGATCCTTGACATCAAACCGTAATTCACATTAGCCATGCTTTTATTGTTAATGCTTCCTGTATGTCCTCTGACTCCCTCGAGTTTGCAGAAGCAGTTTTAAAACCTTAGGATTACAGTCTGGTTTGTTTTCAGCACCTTCTTTTCTCAACTTGTCTCACAGAGTGAGGCACAGCAAAGAAATTCACAGAACTGAAAAAAATTGCAGCCAAGCCTCCAACATGATGGAGGACCCACTATTATTAGAATCCAGAGGGATTGCATGGATTTATTGCACAGCAGGAAGCCAAAAGTTTCTGGATTCTTCAATCAGCTTGAAGAAAATAACTTACTCCTTAAGATGCAGTAGATAGGGAATTATTTTTAAACCCTCATATTTTAATTTCTCATTCTGAACTTTTAAAAAGAGAATTTAAAAGGTTTATATTCAAATAAATCTTAAATTTCAANCCTCCCCTCCCCTCCCCTCCCCTCCTCTCCCCTCCTCCTCTCCTCCTCTCCCTTTTCTCTCTTCTCTTCTCTTTTGAAGTGTTGTTTATGCAGTGTTTTGGATTTTATTTTTGTGGAATTCTTTCTTTTTTTCAGTTTGCAATATTGTACACCTGTTCTATTTTACAAAGATGTGAATAGACAGCAAGAAGGAAAGTTCTGTTTTCAGTGAGGTGGAAACCTGTGAAGACAATGGGAGGTTTTTTTTTTTTGTTTAAAAGTGTAACTAGGAAAAGTTCAGCTGGGCATCATACATGGACAGACAGGCTCCTGCAATTCAGAGTGGAGCATACAGAGTAAGGCACAGCAAAGAAATACACAGAATTGAGAAAAAATTGCAGCCAAGCCTCCAATATGATGGAGGACCCACTATTATTAGAATCCAGAGGGATTGCATGGATTTATTGCACAGCAGGAAGCCAAAAGTTTCTGGATTCTTCAATCAGCTTGAACAAAATAACTTACTCCTTAACATGCAGTAGATAGGGAATTATTTTTAAACCCTCATATTTTAATTTCTCATTCTGAACATTTAAAAAGAGAATTTAAAAGGTTTATATTCAAATAAATATTAAATTTCAAAATGTTAAAAGCTCTTGAAGTTATTGGTGTCTTTAAGGACAAGATGCGTTAGTATATTTACAACAAAATGCTGGCTGACTCCAAAGAGAAAGGTACTCATTTTTGTAATAAGTCCCCCCTCTCTCCCACTTTTTACTTTTTTTTTTTTTTTTTCCTCCTTGTTTTCTCTCCTTAGTGGGTTAGAGAATCATAGGGACTTTCCTCTGACTATTTTCCATACTTAATGACACTAGTATGGCAACGAGTCCCCTTCTCTGAGTCTCTGGTGTGTAATACTAAAATCTGTTTTTATAGTGGCATTCTATCTCTTTTCTCCCATAGCTACACTTCTATGAGTAAAGAAGGCATCACATGAAAGTAGCAAGTAAGAAAGTTTGAAGTTACTTGCTCATTAGCACCATGTGCATCCAAATTCCAGAATTTTTATCCAGTGATGACTTAGAAGGTTGGGAGCAGGGGGAAGTAAGGCCTTTCAAGACAATAATGCAAGTGTTGAACCTTTGAGGGCCTCAGTACAATGCCGTTGTGAATAATGTGCATTCCCAGTAGGCAAGCATATTGTATGCATCGTGGAGTTTCTTCATCGGTTAATATTACCTGAACTTACCTGAACTGTGGCAGAAAAAGAATAGTTGCTTAGGCATAATAATGTTAAAGGACCTATATAACAAACACCAAGGTTTTCCTCTTTTAATTCCACAAAGACAATTATCTCATGTCTAGAATAGGTCAACCTGAAGCTTTGATTTCATAAAAAGGTTTGATTAACTTAATACTCACTGCAAATGGAAGGGATAGAGAATATCAGCTAAAAATAGGATAAGTCAATCATGATGCATAATCGTTAGCTCCTGGAGTACAATAATAGATACTGAATTTGATCTATTTGTGCTTTACCCATTTAGCTAAATAATCTTGCATTAGCGTTTGCTTCTGAGAGCCTCAATTTTTCTTGCTTCATTTCTTAACCCCCATGTACATTTACTGTAGATTTGCTTCTATGTTCTGAAAGATAGTGAAGGGAAAAGCTAGTACTCGATAGTGTGTGTACATAAATGAGAAGAGTTCAGCAAAAGTTACTTTTACATTCTTCTAATATATTTAATGCAAGTTACATGAAGTTCAATGTCAAACTAAATGAACTTTAAATGGCAAATAGTAAAGATATAACCAATTTTTGTGAGGGTGGAAGAATACTGTCAGGTTAGAATGGTGAGGAGAGGCTAATTCTATATTTGCAGAGATATTACATTATCATTGATATACTGCATCAATCTAAGAGTCTGTAGACAGAAGACATTGATATTTAAATTATCCTAAATTTCAGTTTTATTTGTCTATATGTATTGTTTTAAATCAGATTGAGAATTACATTTCATCCAGTAAAAAGGAATAGAAAAGTCCATTTTATACTTTCAAAACAAAATTAAAATTTTCTCTAAAATACAGATAGTTTGACCAAAAGAAACATGATTTACAGGTTGGTGTGCATACAGAGTCACAGAAATGTTTATGAGGTTTTTTGGTGTGATTGTGGTGGTGGTGGTGTTTGTTTGTTTTCCCTTATGGATGATATTGGTAAATTTAGGATACAATTTGTTTTTCTTTCTTCAAAATCCAGTTTTAAGGCTTTAACTTCCTGTCTTGGATTTTCTCAATGTTTTGTTAAAACATGATTTAAATTATTTCTGCAAAGGCTTAAAAATAGAGAAAAGTGAAATGTCTGAAGTTATAACCAAGAATATACAGTAAAGTGTGTTACCTGACTTCTTGAGCAAGAATTTTATTAGCTGCCTTTCTATTTGGATAGCAAGTGGTCGAGATTTAGATCGGTGCTTTTTCTGTTTGTCATTGGGATATTATTATGCAAAGTCAACATTCCCTTATTCACTTTTTTGTCATTAGAAACATGTCATGCTAAGGGAGTTTATATGCTAGTTTTGGGAAATACTTGTCTATGTGGAAGATTCATCTCACAGTTACAATGTTGGATATTTCTGCTGAAACTCTTGCTGCCTTAATCTGACAGTGCAAGTTTGAAAAAGTGTAAAATTACAAAAAAACATTTGACATCTGTCAAAAAAGGCTGTTTGCTAAGAGTCCTCCGTTTTCCAGCAGGAAGGATCCGATAGTTGAAGAACACAACTAGAAGCTGCTTTTTACTTTTTTAAAATTTGGTTGCTCGTCAAGTTCGGTATTTTTCTTGTTTTCAGTCAGGACCTACTATCTGGGGAAACAGGCTGTGTTGTGCCTGTTGTCCTTCTCCAAAGGAATCGGGCCTGGTTGTGAGTGTCAGTCACGCGCTACACTGGTATTTTAATGAGCACATGCAAAGTTACCATATTGTAGTGTGTTTTGATCCATTTTGAATGTCCGTATTCTGAGATAAAATCTCCACTGTAATTAGACTAGAACTCAAGAGTCAAGCTACTGGTGTTTCTGCCAATATACGCTTATCCGAGTTACTCCAAAGGTCAAGGGGATCAAAGGCTGTATAAAATTGATGACGGTAATTTTGTGACTGGAGGATATATTTCAAGATCTCTAGGAAGTGATATAGGAGGACCAAAAAGGTTGCTGAAGAAGCTTCGAGGAGATCTGTTCTGTGGCACAACTAGAACTGTTGCTGTTACACACGAAGATCTGTTGGCCAGTCAGAAAGAGTGAGAAAATGTGGTGCGGTGGGACACATCTGCTTTTTTTCACCGTGGCGGCTGCCATTAGAAAGTCTGCTGGGGGACAGGGCACAAACCTGAGTGGGGTGATATATTGCAGCATCAAAATCTACTGGTAAGTAACTAATTTTCATACCTGCTGATCTAATTTCTCAAAGTCCAACGATATACCAGTCCAGACAGCTCACTGTCTTGCTACAGTACTGACAATTTGAGAGTTCTCTTTTGAGTCGCTTTTACAGATTTTAGTTGTATTCATGTGTGCTATCAATTTGAGTTTGCATTCCATATTTACTGCCCTATAAAAAGGTTTTTAAAGCTTGTTCTTTCTTATTCAAATGTTTTATTTTTTTTAAGCTTTTATTTTCGCTTTTACTTTTCACTACTCAGGTAGTTCTTGAACTGGAGCACTCATCTGATATAATTCCCTTTCTTAGGGAATTAGTCTGTTTGGTTTATTTCCTGTCTTCATCTGCTGGTAGGAGGGCAAATTGCCAACTGGACTGGCATTTTCTGGATTTGGAGAAATTAAACTTGCAGGTAAGAAATTACTGGTTTTTCATAGGTATAATTGGAAACAGAACTGACTTTTTGTTTATTAAACAAAAAAAACCCCGCCTGTGTAAATGGGTCTTTCAGAACAGGCTTCCGGTGAATCTGGATTTGATCCAGGGGTAATTAGAAATCCTGTCTAGCTGAAACAACACCACAAATTTTATGTGGCTACCAAGATAAGGCTTTTCTACATTAGCTTGGACTAAACTTGAGACTATTTTTTATTTAGTTATTTATTTTTAAATTCCCAGAGGTAATACAGTATAGTAAGTGACCAAAGATAATAACTTTTTTATATCATTTCTGGTTTATGTGCAGGAACCCCATGTACAGGCTGTCTTTTGTCCCTATGCCCCCACTGTAGATGAGCAAATCAAGTCAGGTCACAGTTGCAAGATGCAGAAGTCCTAGAGGTGGTAATTCAAAGGAGTAATTTCTTATCATTTCAAGAGGTAGCTGAGCTGCCAAAAGTGCAAACAGAACCGGTATGAATTAAATATATATATATATTTTAAGGGCTTCTTTAAAAAAAAAAAAAGACCATTTCAATGATCCATTTTCAGAGTGGCTCCTACGTGATTGTACCAGACAACTGGAAGGGCAGCACACTCTGGAGCCTGTATGGAAATGAGTAGTAATTTATTATTCATGTGCACCGTAAGTAGTGATATTCTGCTTGTGCTTAATAAACAATCTCAAAAGAATAAATCATGAAATAAACATCTGAAATGAAATAAAATCAATTAATAAAAGTTGAGGAAATTGGGAAATCAGCAAGTAAATATTCTGGAGGGTACCTGACAAAGACTGGGCCAGGGAACATGAGTGGAGAAGGACGTTTATCGAAAGACTTCACTAAATCTTGCTTTTCCCTGCTACTTCAATACACAATTAGAGGACTGAAAGTCAAAAGCATGCAGAGGCATTTCTGGGAATAGCTGTATAAACCTTATGTTAATACTTTGGCTGTTGCTGTTATTCTTGAATAAATGTAAGTAAATTTACAGGCCTGGAGGGAGCATATGTATCTGCACTTCAAGCAGACACTTATTCCTAACTTGGGAGTATGTTCGTATGATAAGTTAATGAATCATTACTATTCTTTTGTAATAGGCAGAAATTCATTAGTAGGATGTTTTTACTGAATATTTTTCTTTGTTTTCTAAGAGAAGCTTAATTTAAATAGCAGTTTGTGCTGTAAAGAACAAAAAATATAAATATAAGCCAAATATTTATTAGCTTTTAATGATGTATTCTAGTATTAAGATTATGTTCTCATTTCTTTTGCTGCTTGTTTTTCCTAACAAGGTACTAGTTGTAGTAGTACTTCGAATTTGTATGGAGTTTTTGGTTTTCTAGACATTAAGAAACCCCACCACATTTAAATGTCATAAATTAAACAGGGTATCCTGGCCTCGCATGGTGAGACTGTGTGTATTATATTTCTGTTATATATGTGCGTTATGGAAAAATCTATGCCATGAAGTAATACAAAGGCTATTTGATAATTTTAAAAACAATTTTTTGAGAATGTGTTCTGTCTCCAGCATCACTGGTGCCTCTCTCCTGTAATAAATCTCAAGAAGCATTTTGCTGAGTTTACCTCATTTACAATTTTTCAGTATGAAAATAGCAATTCAGCAATTGCTTCTGAAGAAATTAGAAATATTCTCTCTGCCTTGCATTTCTTCAGTATTTCTTGATTTTTTGTAATGTTTTTCAGGACTTTAAACACTATACAAAGTTACCTAATAAAAATATTTTCTGGGGTCAGGACTGCTCGTGGCACAAATGTTGAGAGCAGGATAAAAATAATTATTTTCTTTCCGCAGATCACAAAAGAGAGCTGCTGCTACTTTTTGCCAACATGATTTTAAAGGGATGGAAATGATTGTAGGTAGAGAGGATACCAGTGATTGGGCAGGAGGAAGAAGTTCACAGGCTTTCAGACAACCAAGAATTTTTTCATGCCTAGATTAGGTGATGTACCATAAATCTGTTTAACCCCCCTGCTCTCATAATAAATTGTTACCTGACTCTACACAGAACTTTCTACACTTCACAGTCTCACTGTGTTAGTCCAGGATTCCCCGTATCTCACACGCTTTCTTTCATTCCAAAAATAATAATACAATCTCGTATTAAGCTCCACTGTATTCTGCATGTACCAACTACCTTCCTGAGATTGTTACATTTAGAAGCCATTGTTCTTATCTTCTTTTTGGCTTTCAACTTTTCTATTTCCAGCCTGAAGAAAAGGAGTTTACAGCTTGTTGTATATGCTCATTTGCGCTTTTTCTCTCAAACTTGATTGTATTTTGTGCTTTTTTAACTTCATAGTAAACCCTTTTGTTTCTCTTTCCTCTTCCATTTTTTGGAATGTCTTTACTTTTACTTGTGTATTAAATGGCTTAACATATTGTCTACAAACCTTACCTTGCCTCATCCTTAAATTGTCACAGGTACAAAAAAATCAATAAAATATTGTTCTATTGAATTTTATTTAAAAACACAACTACATACTTGTGATCTTCAGTCTTATGATGTATTATGGATTTTGTTCCATATAACTTATGCTTATAAGTTATGAGGCAATATCCTCCATAAAATCTAGGATCATTCATGTCAGTCTGGTTTTCAGTCGCTGTTTCTCAACAGCGGTTCATTCTTGGGAACAGAAGCAATAGAATAAAATCTGTTTATATGTAGCCTGTTCCAGTTCAGTGTGTTTTACTACAGACCAGCATTTTATATGGAAGATTATATATTACAAGACATTATTTTTATGTGAACTGTTGGTAAATTTGAAATACTTCCCCATCAAGGCCCAAAGAGCTCACTAGTTCCTTTTAACGTGTGTATAAATAACAGAAATACTAATTTTACATTTTATTCTTGAATATTTTGTGAAACTTGTAAATTTCACAAATATCCCTATTTGCCATCCAACTCTTTATTTCTTAGTTTTGCTCTCTGAACACTTTATTCGATTTTTCCTCTGAAAGCTTTTATATGCCAAACTGGTTTTGCTGCAGTAGCAGATAAATAAGTTTTAATAGCAGTATTCTTCTTTCAGTTGAACAGCTTGACAGTAAGCACACAGAGGAAAGCTCCTAATCTTCATTGCACTCATGGTGATCATTAGGAAAAGTCCTGCTTCAGACCCTGCAGTGTCACAGCCCAGGGTTGGCCAGCACTAGTAGCAGTGTTTGCATTCTGAGGAACAAGAGAGCTACTGTAGAAATACCATCCGCATTGGATAAAATCAATTGTTGTCTTCTGAGAGCTCTTGACTCCTAGAAAGAGCTCTTCTTGTCTGACCCGGAGTAGGACAGCACCCAATAATCTTGTACAGTATTTTTTCACATTGAGTGTTTTGAAATGTCTATGTTTTTTTCATTAAAACTTGGTCATATATCATTCCTTTTTAACTCCTTTCCACGGTAAATGCTTTTGTTGCCATTTCTTTTCATTTTCCTATTTTTGAATATTTGTGGCAGGATCATTTTTGACGCATGGCGATGAAGAGTTTGAGGATGGTGTGTGCTCTGTAGATATGGCACTTAGGGACATGGTTTAGTGGTGGGCTTGGCAGTGTTAGGTTTACAGGTGGACTTGATGATCTTCAGAGTCTTTTCCAACCTAAATAATTCTGCGATTCCGTGCAGTTTAATACTTTGACTCTTAAAATAAGTCTGTTTAATATGCATCAATTGAAACTGCATTTGATTATCTTGAGAGAATTGCTGTTTGCAAGCAGTGCATTTACTAAGTCTTTGCTGCAATGGAATCTCGTGATACTTTACAAATGACTGCAAGAGAGAAAACAGCTAAATTATCTACAAGGCTGAAAAAATAGGTGGTAACTACCAGCACCCTCTGTGAATATTTTGTCTAACTTCTTGTTTTCTATACTTCTATTTATATATACTGAATACCATGTTTGGACTGAGTTTATATATTCTAAGTTATTTTCACAAATCTTTAAAAATTCACACTAATAGCATAAAAGTGTTAAGAGGAGAATCGTTACTTCTGTATCCTACTTGGTGTCAAGTTTCTTCCTGAGCATGGTGAAGTTAAGTAGTGATCTACTGGAACTGTCTTTAAATGCTGTTATGCTAAAATCCCTGGAGCAGCTTGGTTAGGCTTTGTTTCAGAATTTTTGTCTATACAGCTTGAATTTTCAGGTTACTATAGCATAAAGATTTATGGAAAAAGCCCCAGTATAGAAACCTATGTAAAATGCCAAAATTCCACTATTAGCAACACGTCTGTAGATGTGTGGTTTTGTCATCTTTGCTCAAGCATGTTTATTTAGTAATAACACTGTTGCTGAGTTGTGCAGTGGTAACGTACAGGAGTTGTCCAAACAGGAATTGACATGTAGGTGTTAATACGGGGATGAATTTGCATTTAGTTACTGTGTGCATAGTTGCTGATATAAACTGTGTCCTGTTACATGAAGCTTCTTGGGAGGCAAGCATCCTTCTGAATAAGGAGGTGATTGATGTAGCAGAACTGGCTAAACTCGTGAGGACTTGCTAGGTCACTGTGTCAGCTTCCTCAGATCAACAAGCATTTAACACAGCTCTTTAATATCCAATGTACCCATGGGATTAGGGGAATTACATGGGGAAGTGAACACCATACAAGATATTTGAAAATGCTGAGAGCTTTGAGTTTTCAAAATGGTTATTCCTATAGACCTCTTAGAGAGAACAGCGAGAGGAGAAATCCCAGGGTAGAAAATTTGTTTGTTTGCTTGCATGAATGCTGGAGGAATTAATCATCGTGAGAAGAGTTTCTTGAAAGTAGTTTTGTTCACTGTGGTGCTTCACCACCTCCTCTTGCAAAATTGCTGTGCATCTGTCTCCTTTCTCAAACTCAGCTACTAAAGATTCCTTACCGAACTCACTCTTGTCTTAGCTTGGTTTGGGGGGAATTTTGGCTCTTTGGGTGCTGTTATGTGCCATTACTGAGGTTCTGGTCTAAACAGTTCAGATGCCACCGAAATAAAAACTGCATTGTAAAAACAGACCTGTTGACAGTGTTATTTGTGAATTCACATAAATGTATGTGTACCATGAATAGTTATTTAATTTGCTATGTGGTTTGGCATTTCAGATGACATGATATTTGGCTTTGAACTCCTGAGTACATTTGGTATGGAGATACATAACATTAGCTATTCTGTTTAGGCCACAGATGGTCAAACTTGTTGTAAAGCAGCCTTTTCCTATTGCCTAGTATTTCATGGATTTATGGGTTAACAAGCAATACTACTTCTGTTGCTAGAGCTATTTACAGCAGTGCAAGGGTAGGTTGGAGGTTGCCTTGTACTATTGAAAAAGGCTGATCTTGTCTTGAAACCTCAAGAGCCATGTACTTTCCTCATTTCTGTGTGACTTCTGTGATATAATAATGTCCTTGTTTCCAGAACTTTAGAAAACTCGTCTGCTTCATGGGACAATGAGGCAAAACTAATTTTAAGAGATAAGGTGCTCAGGTAACACATTTTCTGTAATTTAAAACCACAAATTACTAGAAACTGTAAGGTGGTAGAAAACAGAATAACTATGTGTTATATTTTACCTAGAATCATATAATGGAGTTAACATGTCTGGTTTTTAATCCATTCTGGAACAGTATTGGAGGTGTGTGTTCAAACTGAAAAAAAAAAATAATTGGCAGAGGTGGAGGTGGAAAGGACATCCCATTCCTATAATTAGTTTGCAAAATAGTTGGACCGTTAATGACAATCATGCTGGCAGAAAGAATCTTTAGAATGTAGTTGCTTTTTAACTGCTTTTGCAGAAAGATTCTAGTTTAAACTTTTTTTCTGCTGCTAAACACTCCTCAATAGTTTTCTAAGTTGCTTCCTCTAGGAAAAATCAACAGTTTAAGATGCTCTTTGAAAATTATTAAATGTTGGTCACTTGAAGTAGAACCTCAACTTGGTCAGGACAACTTGTCCTGTTGTTTCTTTCTGTATCTTAAGGAATTGCGTTTAATAGACTGAGATTTACTGCTTTTTGTATTCACAGGACTGTGCTAAAGAACAATGACTTGAGATCAAGACAAGAATTAACGACTCACCTCACCAATCAGTGGCCTTCCCCAGGAGCTCTGGATGTCAATGCTGTTGCCTTGGACACTCTGCTCTATAGAAAGCATAATCAGCAATGGGATGAGTAAGTTGAATATTTATTTTGATTCACCTTCAGAGGAACAAGGAAACTCAAAATTATGCATTTCCCTGAGCATACTCTTAAATGTATCTTATTGGAATTACCTGTTACAATGCATAAAGATCAGCTGGCAGAAAAAAAAAATAATCAGCCTTTCTTGCTTACCGTAAAAAAAATCCATTCCTTTGGATTTATTTAAAAAAATTGCTTTAGGAAAAAACAGTGTTTTGGGAAACAAACAGTGTTTAAGAGAAGGAAGATTAACTGCCTAGGTTTCATTAGAAACCTCGTTATAGAGAACGGAAGATACCTAGTTAGGTCTTGAAATGTGTTACTATTAAATATCACTTGCTTTACAGGAAAAGTTTCCAAAGTCTGGACCAGCTTTCAGCAGAAGTTAGTCTTTCTCAGTCCTCTCTGGATCCAGGTCACTCACAGGATGGGAAGCACGATAGGATGAACTTGTTACATGAAGGTACAGAGCCAGTCTAGTGGCTTCAGTTTATTTTGTTCTTCACAGGGATCTTTGGTCCCTGTGAATTTTCAGTGTGAACAGAATATGCATGGAACAGCATATTTTTTCATTGATATGCAAATTGTTTCAGTTTCCCTAAGGACTATGCTTCAAATAAGTTTGGATTTATGAAGATGCCCACCTCCCCAGTAATTATAAGACTACATGCTGTAATTAAAGCTAAGCTTCAAGATATATTCCTTCTCCATCACAGAAACAGGGACAGCTCAGCTACAAGGACGATTTTCTGTCATCTTTCTGTGATAACTACCTCAAATCATTTGAGTTCTTTAAGTTTTCTTTTTTGTTTTTCAGACATCAAAGGCACTGGATTTGCAACTACCACTGTCATCTTTACCTCTTGCCTTCAGCATTTATCTGTAGAGATGCAGCTTGACAGTGGTTTTGTTAAAACAGAGGAACACGATGGGAACCATGCTAGTATAGAAATGTGATATATACAGACAACCCCTTTCAAAAGCTGTACTTATCGGCACTGAGCTGCTCCATCTTGTGGGCAAATGTGAAAAACAGAAAAATGCTGGAAGACTTGTGAAATAGCTTTTTGGGTACAGAATATAAGTTGCTATTAAAAAAATCTTGTTTATATCTCATCAAATGTTAACTTTAAATAGACTTGACAATACAGTAGTTTGTAACTATAAAATGTCTTGGTTTTAAAATATCAAGGGTGTAAAATTTAGAACTGTTAAAAAGTAAACAGTCTTGAAATAATTTAGGTTTAGATTTTGAAATAATTTAGATTTCAAGTTAGCTTAGAGCAGGTGAAATAGAATTCATATGACCATTAATAAGAGAGTTCTTGTAGAGATCTACTTTCAACTGGCTTTTTTCCCCCAATATTAATCATTTAGATTTATGCTTTGTTTTATCTTCTGTAAATTAAGATGTGGCAAAACCACTGATAATAATAGTTTAGGTTTTTGCTTCAAGATTCTGTCTTCAAGGGTCGCATAACATCTCACTTCTAAATTGAGGTTCATCAGTACCTAAGCTTTAATATAATTTTGTAAGACACAGCTGTTAAAATACCTCTGGTCTAACTTTCAGTATGGTGGCTTTAATTAAAAAATTAGAGGTACTAAACTTTCACTTTACTATTAAGCCCACTCATGTAGTCAGATTTTTAGCTTCGCACTTGTTGAAATCAAGGGCTGTGCCCAGTGTTCACTGCTCTTTGTGTGTTTTATGTCCTCGAATGTAGTCTTTCAAGGGTAGTTTTTACGGGAATAAAGTTTGTTGGGTTTTTTTTTTTGTAACTAAAGCCTTTTTAGAAGAGCTAATCTAGTTCTTTTTTTTTTTTTTTTTTAGTAATGAATTGTTGGGCAGGGTGTTGTTCAGGTTTTTGGTTTTTTTTTCTTACATCTTTCTCACGAGATTAAAACTACTCTGTCAGGAAGAAGAGACACAATTTTAAGAAATTCTACTTTATAGATGTGATTTTAAAAATTCTATTAGACTGGCTTTTCAAGAAAGTCTTGTGCCTGTGACCTTTTAAATTTTATTTTAATCTCTAGTTTAAAGTGATCTTTTTCTATTCTGTGGATGAGCCAGGAGGATAAAATAGGGAGATGCTGGTAGACGAAATTCTTTATAATGTAATTTATTAGTGGAGTTGGCACAAAATAACTTGAACAGATGTTCTGAGAAGGGAACACACAAAATAAATTGAAAAATTGTCAAATGCAGTCTCATACCTGTAGGTATGTTCCATGTTAAGTGTCAAGTGTATTTGGATGACCGAGCAGATACTTGCGCTGCCACTGTTGCGCTGTAGGGCTTGTTCTGGTGGTTGGACCCTAATGTACTTCAAATTACCAAAGTTTAACACATCGTGTTTATTTTTAAAGAACTGTATCCTGATTCCAGTTACTTCTACTCCTTTCTGATGGATTCAAAATCACATCTCTGGTACTGACCTTGTATGAATAACCTCAATTTTATTTATACATAATTACCCAACTAAAACCGGTGCTTGAATTAGGGACTTCTGTTCTCCATGGAGTCACTGGAGCCTCCGAGTCTCCGTCTGCAGGGGGCTGATGACGGCCCTGCCTGCACTGCCCAGGCAGGGACCGGGAAGGTGTGGCATTAATTACCTGTCTTCCTAATTGCATTCATGAAGTATGCGTGTGCTGAAGCGGAGATATGTAATTCGTAATAGTGTAGATGAAACAGTTTTTCTGTTCCTTCATTTTTTTGGTGATCAAGTCATCTTGCGCTGTAAAAATGATTCGCTTAATTCTTGTTTTTCTCGACAGGGAAGGAAGACACTCCGTCGTTGCTTGGTCTTTGTGGCTCTCTTACTTCAGTAGCAAGCTACAAATCGCTCACAAGTCTCAAATCAAGTGAATATCTTGCAAGTCCCACAACAGAGATGACAAGTCCGGGCTTAACACCGTCTTGAGATATGCACAAGAAGAAAGAACTTTGTGTTGTATACATTTGGTTTATGTTCCATAAAATGACTTGCAATGAAGATTGCTAGTTCTAACTTAAAAAATAAGCTGCTTTATTTTTTCATGGTTACCTGTTTAATTCATGAAGTCTGTCAGTTTTCATTCATTTTTTTCCCCCCAGAGGACTTTTCAAATTTTCTGGTTTAGTCTTGAATTATTTAAAGCTCTTGGTCAGATAAAGGACATATAATCCAATATTTAGTGACTGATTTTTAAAATGAAACAGTTGAAAATCAGTCTCCTACGTTACTGCCGTGACCTTTGTTTCTCCTTGCGATGGCCTGGCCCTACCGTAGCCACGGTTCTTCTCTGCAGTGCTTTAAACATCTAGCAACTCTTGCAGAATAGACAGGGAGTCCTTAACGCCAGCCTTTGTAGGCAAGTAAATATTTTGCCTAAACCCCAGCTTTTAATCTGTGTATGTTGCATAGGGCCTCAAATAACGTATTTAACCTATCAACAGCTCTTCTCAAGTTGACTCAGTGTTAGACTTTACATTCCTGTCAGCATCATGGCACTTAGGAGGCGTCCGAATCGCACTGAAGAATCACACTGAAACACGCTTACTAATTCTTGAAGTTGCATGTGACTAACAAATGTAAGTTGATCATTTAAATCAAGCCTACTTAGCAATTTGTAGATGTTGAGGAAACTCACTAAATGCCTTTGAGTGACCTGAGTTACAGATAATGAAACATTATATGAGAAATTTCTTGGTTTATTGGCCTTGCTAGAAAGATGGGGACTAAGCATGGTGGGGTTGGCACCTTGGGAAGTGTGGATTGTGCCTTGATTGGCAAGATCCCAAAGAGAGTGAAAAAGGGGAAACAAAGACAATGCAATGACAGGATTCTCATGTTAAAGATTTTTCTCATTACTGTAGTAGTGCAATAGGTATTTTTCTTGATTAGGTAACATGGCAGAACTTATCTAAGTCAGTCTTCTCAAATTACTTGCCATTGATTTAAATTACTGATAGAAAAAAAAAAAAGACTTTTTGAAGTGAAATTAACTTTCCAGATTACCCTACGAAGTTTGCAAATTAATTTTTGAATTGCAAACTGTATTCTTAATTCTTTGTAAGATACAATGGATCCTTTAGCTATGAATTTTGCTAATCAAGGTAATGCTTATCAGTATGATTAGTAACTTTTTAAACAAGACTTAAATGCATGTAAGTACATTGTATTTATAAATGCTAGGGAAAATGCTTTTTTGTGCCAAAGAAGTTTCATAAATTGTTTACATGAGTAGCTGCAATACAAAACAGTTTTTTAATTATTGCTTACTCTTAGATGTTTACAGTATGTCACTACACTCTGTACGGTTTTAGTTGATTTGCCTCTTGTTAATGGTACCTTGGCACTACTACTATGATCTGCTCATTTTAGGGTGGGCTTGAAAGAAAGGATCTGCTCTTACCTTTACTAAAACTACGGGAAATGTTGAGCCTTTTCAAGTATGAGGCTGTGCATCTCTGGAACTCAAGGCACTGTTGGATTTAGCTGGAGGAGGCTCAAGATACATCTCCTCAACTCGCTAGTCCACAGTGCTGGTTACTGCGTCCATGGCAGGTAAACAACTACTGGTGCCATTTTAATGCGGATTTTAAAGCAGCTTCGCAAAATCCGCCAGACCTTCTCTTTCAAGCCCTCATCTACCCACCCAGGTAATTTCTCTGTAATAAACTCTGACCATTAAATCCTTTCATACACTGTCAGAATGTCCATTACTTCATGCAACTCTTTGATTTTGTTATCACATTAAGCAGCTGTTCTCTCATGACAGTTGAGTAACATTATTAAATACTGATTTGTAAACTAGAGATGCATTTTTACTACGAATACGAGAGAGTCCGGATTCTGCAAGTTGACGTTCTACATCAAGGTACAGTGATTTAATCAGTCTTGTTTGCTGTAACCACTTCTCCCACTACGTCAGTGTTTTGGAGGGGGCTGTAAACATGATCCTCAGTCATGTTTGCTGATGGCTCATTTTTTGGAGCTACTGGTGTGAAATCCACGTCATTTAACTGAAGTCTTTTACGTAGTCTGACACCACTGAGTTTCTGGGTGTCATTTTGTGCATGGGAAATCAGTTATGTGTGTCTTTGTCAGTTCTAAACATTAATCATTTTTCAAAAAAAATTGAAAAAATGCCAAACCTGTATGTTTTGTTGCCTCGATGTTCCATAGATGCTGCATGTAAATTAAACATTTTGTATAATCACTAATTACTCATTTTTGCCTCTTTTTTTAGTTGTACAGGATAAAATAAGACCATTCAGCAAATCACGGTATTGCTGACCTGATAGCAAATTCTTTTCTTGATAAACAGTAAGACTTTGGTTTCATTGCTGCATTTCATTCAATGTGGCCCAAAATCTGCTGTTATTACTTTCTTTCTCTTAGGGCCTTGCGTTTCTAATGTAAAATTATGCTGAAAAATCACATTGGTGTAACAGCGTCAAATATCCCTACAGGAGGAGCTCTTGCCTGCACCGTATGCTGTAACTTTGTACCTAACGTCTTTACAACTAGGCCATTTTTTAGTGTGTGATGAATTTTCCCCAAGGCCAAACACATGCTGGGGTAGACACCTTCTTCACCATAGACTACGACTGAAGTCCATTTCTTATGTAAAGCACACCTGAAAAATGGTGCCCTAATGGACTTGACTACTGAGTTGCTTTTATACCAACCCACCCCCTCATTAAAATATGCAAAAAATAAAATTCAACCACTTTATTGAAAATGCATTAACGACAGGATGTAGTGAGGGTAGTTAAAAATAATGTATAAAATGAAGATTGTGCAGAAGAAGCTCTGATGCAGTAAGTCAAGTGCCTGTGGGCAAGGGAGCTGCTGCAAGCGATCATACCAGGGTGTGCGGCGCACCCCCCAGCAGAGCATGGCTGCGTCTGTACTCAGTTCTGAATGTGCTCTTCCCTTCGGGTGCCACGGCTGAGTCACACTGGCACGGAACCACCTCTGACAAAGCTAGGCTAAAAAGCCCCTGCAGCACCTACTGATGTATTCACCGTGCTCTCTGGGTTTCTAATGACCATGACGTACTTTTTTCCCTGTTTGAGCTAAAGCATATTTCATTTTAAATAAACCTGAGAAGAAGCTGAAGACTGTTTTATAATATGCGTTTACACAAAATATAGAGTTGCAAATAACAAATATGCACAAAATTGTAGTAAGCAAGAATAAATGTTTGAATCTATTCTGTATCAACCTCCTTATGGAGGAATAATCATAAAATTGGAAGCCCCAAACCTTTTCTAAACATAATTTTAAATACCCAACAACAATGTTTAGTCAGACTGAAAATGAACATAGTGGCAGTGGTTATTCTTCATTGCTCTGTCCAGCACCATTTTTTCCCCTTTTACTCATCACTGAAGAACAGTCAGCACCATTTTTTTCCCCTTCTCCTTTCTTTTTTTCTCTCTAGCTGCAAGAGAAGTCACAAAATCTTCAATGATAGTTTAAGGGTCACATATATTTTCTTAGTCTTAAGAAAAAAGTGAATTTATCCTTTGTGAAACAGTTAAAAATGAAGTTATACTTAGTTACCAAAATAATGGCAGAATTTCACTGGGAATTCTAGAAAACACCTTGACAGATTCAATTTTGGCACAACTTTCACGATGTACCTTGACTTCATACAATCAGATGAAGGAGAATTAAGGACGTTGGTTCATTTTTTCATTTAAATGAGAAAAGAAAGACTTTCCATATTCATATGAGCTGATCATTATGGCACACGCAGGAGCAACTTTAGACAGCCGTGGAATAATACCTGCCCAGGAGAAAAAGGAAAGTGTTCATTATCATTTCTTTTCAGACTGAAGGGCTGTAGTACCATTTAGCAGCCATAATATCTTGATGCCATAGTCTATCAGTGCAGAACTGAGGTTCCACCTGTCCAAAATACTAGAATTACTGGCCGTATGTAGTACCACTGTAATAATCCTATGTGCTCATCCTGTGTGGCCTTGCCTGCCCCAAGTCCCCTGTGTCTCTGCTGAGATGAGGCGGCCCTGGGGGCAAATTGTGCCCTCACCAGTGTCAGTGCAAACCTGCTGCTCATGTGGGAGAAGCAGAGGCTTGTGACCTCTCAGGTGGAACAAGAAGAGGTGCAAGAAGCCCTGAATGCTGAAATGGATAAAGGCAGGGAGGAAAGGGCTCAAGCACTGTGCTGAGCTGTACCCTCTCCCGTAAGTATGTGTCTCAGCCCTTCAAGCCAGTTGCCAAATAAAATGCGGGAGTCCTCTGCCACTCTCTCCTAAGGCCCACAGCATGTTTATTAAAATGGAAGGATCCTGGTCACATGCATAAACAACAGAATTTAGGTGCTAAATGTCTCCCATTACAATCCATTATGATCTTGTCAGCAGTTGGAAAGTGACTGAGCTTACCTAGAGGTGGGAAAATAAGGCTGAACCCTCTTGTCTACACACAGCCATCTACTTCCACTTGAAACGCAAAGAGACCCGCATGGAGCTAGCACATATGATGCATGACCTATGGAAAACTTGTGTCCTTTAACAACAGCAGCAAGAATCAGGCAGAACGGCCCCAAGTCATCTCATCTAAGTGTGGGCGACTGAACCGAGATAAAGGCTGATCAAGAGCATGTCTCTACACTCTATTACTCACATGTCAAGACCTAAACGTAGGTATCCTAATCTATGAAGTAAACTCCACCCAAAATGTCAAATAATATTGATACTTACTTGTGTCTTGCATTCTGCTGGCATCAGTGCTCTGAATTACGCAAATCCTGTTACCCAGCTACATCATCACTGTACAGCAAGTAAAGCAATTTAATCTCTGTCAGCGAACACAGTCTCGCAAGTCTTCAGCCAACTGTGTAACCATTCACACAAGGAACCTCAGTGAACCAACGTGGTGTTGTCAAGACCGGTAAGCATCCTGGGTTTGCAATGTCTCTTGCGTTGTTCAGGTAAGTATGAGCTACCATAGGTTTTTATCCCAATATAGTTTTAATCTCAGTATGTTGTGTTTTCCTCCTTAGGCTTCCAGAGACACACGCGACAACGTGTGTCATGACCAAGGGCTTCTGTGCACGGCCACAACAGAGTATTGCCCCAGCCATTCAACAGACCAGGGCAAGAGCAGCCTCACCCACCAGGCAGGCTTGCTGAAGACAGAAAGCCACGGGAATCTCCCTACAGCTGGGGAGAAGGGCACTGCAGGCGCTGAACAACAGGTACCAGGCAAGTAAGAAAGCTGAGGGAGATGGATATCCTGAGGGGGGCACACAGGAATTCAAGAGCACTTTGTGACTATGAGCATTTTATAAACATTCAAGGCTGAATTTTCAATGTCCAGTTGCCATGCACAGAAAGCAGGATATTCAAAAGCAGAACACTTTAAAAACAGTTTAGTTAAGAGGTGATACTGTTTTAATCTGGGGATACTTGGGCTAGTAAATTATTAATAGAACTACCTGAATGTATGTATTCAACAAAGGCAAAGTTTCACCCCCAGGTAAATACTTGCTTTTGTTTAATGAATGATAGCACTTCTTCACAAGAAGATACGAACCAGTAATTAGAATTCCTGAGGATGTGCAAGCAGCCTGAAGATTCACACTGTGAATATCCATCTGCACGGTCATGTGAGGCTGGAGACTCTGATTCTCTCAGTTCCTGTCACATGGGGTGGCAATCCCAGACTGCCTTTGTGCGTACTCAGGTACAGAGTAGGAAATGCCTGGCACTGCCTGAGTTTCCTCTTAATTCCTACTCAGCCACAATAAATAAAAAGGAGAGAAGATAGACAGCGAGTGCACTTGTGGATGGCAGGACTCAAAGAATTCCATTAACTGATAATCACAGCACAACATACACGCGCACTCCTAAAATGTAACACAGTAGTAACCTCGGTATTCATATTTACTTGGATGTGAATCATGGACTGAGCAGTGTGAAGCAAAACTTATGAGCATTCACCATGAAGTGCGTTTCTTTGAAGCGCAGAATAACATCTAGTTATAGGTAGGCTGGAGGAACTAGGAACCTCATACCAAAACATCATCCACGAAAAAATACTCTGTTTCATCTTACATGGGCTGAAATGACTGCAGGCATCTTGCTAAGCACTCTGATGTTTTTCAAGACAAACTTGATAATGGTGATAAACCACAGTGAAGCACAAGTATTTTGGAAGGTGAGAAATAAAATATGAATTTCTGCAAGGTACAATAATAAACATCAAGAAAAGCCAAAGGAACATAACAGCATCTTTCTCAAATGGCTCTGTAGTCACCATTCTACTGCTCTTGAACCCACGGATGAAAACTTTTGGCCTCCTCCATTCAAACTGTACCCTGACACCTCCATTCCTCGATGAAATAAAGAGGCATAGACAAATCTACTGTAAAAATGCCCTTCATTCAGAGCACCAGCATTTCCACTTGAAGTAGCCTCTTAGAGAAAGAATAACGTATTGAGAGATTGAAGAGGGACAAACCACATGATGTAGAGTTCTTTGTGTCTCAAGCACTTTGCTGTGATGCTTAGTAAGTTGTAAGGATCTACTCTAATGTAAAAGAGAAAGAAATTAGGAGAAAGAGGGAATTGCAACCATCAGAAGAATAACAGGCACCTTCCAATGGCACCTTTAGGATTGCTGACAGAAAGCTGACAGCTCCACGGAAGAGATGGTAACAGCTGTAGTCTGATACTCTCTCTGCTTTAGGCAGAAGTTTGAGAATGGTCTGGTCTAAGGCTCTGCTTTGCTACTGAGCTGCAATATCGTATTTCTTGAGGGACAGTCGATATAATACCAAATGTTCTAAAAATTCTACAAAAATCTTTGAGAATTGAAGACAATAAATTTTTCATTTCAAAAATGTTCTTACAGAAAAGCAATTTTTCTACTAAAACCTGAATTCCTGAGGCATGCTGAGCCTTTCTGCCAAGAAGACCTTCCCATTATGACAGCAATGCTTGTTCAAGCTCCATCTTGTGGGTTGTCCTAAAAACTAGTTGGGCCCACAGTAGTTCCCCACAAAGTTCTCCTGAGTACATTCAGTCAGAGACATTCAGTCTAGTTATTGAAGAAGTTCCTGTGCATGTGGGGTAAAGAGTATCTGGTAGTTGCAGAGAGGAGATGAGAGTGTGGAGAGCAGCATACAGCTAAACGATCGAAGCACTTTTGTGTTTCCATAGGAGACTGGCAACTAGAAACACAAGTTGCATTCTATGGCCAATTAGGACACAACGGATGAGAATGCAAGAACACCAGTTCCAGGGAAACCCAGGGTTTTTTTTTCTTCCTGTTTTGCTTGACAGAGCGTGCCAATTAGAAATCTCTGGCATAAGGCTAGCAGGATCCATAATAGCTGCTGCCAAATATCAACAAATCTGAGAAAAAATTTCCAGGTCATTCTCCAAGAGAATATTCCAGGATCTGGCTAAATCCACCACAAGTTACTGAAAAGACTGGTGATTATCTCAGAAGGGAGTCAATCCTTTCTGGTAACTACAGAAATAGAATATTTCCTGAGAGATCTAATGTATTGAAAGAAATCCTCAGTTTCAGGATGATGTCATTTTTCTTGTCTCATGTCACACCTGCCAGCTCACAAAGCCAGTTATGCAGTGGCAAAGACGCTCATAAGTCTCGTGAGGTCTCTGAGCACTCCTTGATGCCAGAAAATCTTCTTACAATTGAGCCATAATGATGAAAATAAGGAGGAATACTACGTCCTCCCAGACCTCTTGGAAAAATGACCAGCTTTGTTGCTGGAGGTTTTGAGTTAGTACCAAGAATTACATCATATGATTAGATAGGGCTCACTGGTTTCAAAGAGTTGTCAGGATTTGAAAAAGACACCAGAAGGTACTCCTGGGGATTTCTTTTCCGTTCTATAAATCTGCAGCATTTAAACGGCCAAGCTTTCTTATGACGGTCAGGAATACATCTGTGCTGCTCAGCAGTAGAAATAGCTACTGCACATGGTTCAGGGATAAAAAGAGATCTTTGCCAAAACTATCCAAAATACAGTCTTTGCAATAAGAAAAATAAAACACATCAAGGAAGTGCACAGCTAAATGAAGTCTTATCAGTGACGTTCTGTCTTACTGAATGGTTCGGAGGAACTGAAACACCACCAGCTACACACTAAATTATGTACTGATGTGCTGAACACTGGACACAGCTGGGCAGCAACGGTCCCTCCATAGGTTCATGAGGGTAAGGAAGTCACGTAAGATGTGTGCACTCAAGTGAATACGTGAGATAACATATAAGTAAAATTTAAACTCTTTGACTCATTCAGAACCATTACCTTGTCAAGATTGCATTTCTCCATTTGTTTAAACATAAAAATTTAACAAATATTCTAAATAACATTCCTAGTTTAATAGAAAATGTAAGGAAAAAATTCTTGGGTAATAGCTGTTGCATGACCTCGAATGTCTCAAATATTATATACAGTATTTGACAAAATTACTCCCACCTAGCAAACAAACAAATACTAATAGAACTGCCATATCTTCCAGTCCTCTGAAAAAAACCTGCATTGAAGTCCAACTTAAAATGGCTGCATCATAGGGTAGATGGGATCTATCCTGGGCCCAGTATCCCACAGGCCAGTAACAGTATTCTATTATGCGAATTCTACTTCAAAATATCTACTCCATATTCAGAATTCTTGGGTTCTCAATAACGCATCTTCTTCAAAGACTAAGAAGGAAGACAGAAAAATACCACTGAAGCTTAAGCTCTGAGACAGGAAGAACAAAAAAAGTTGGCATAGAAACTAGTATGAGATGAAGAACAAAAATTAGGATGGCTATTCCTAAATATAGGTGCTACAACAGTAGTGATGGTTTGGAAAGTTTAGCACTGGACTAAAAGCTGCATCTAAGAAACTTTCTCGGTCTAGAAAAACCTCCACACTGCAGCTTCCAAATCTCCAATCCATTTAACTTCCTTTATACCAATTCTTCTTGAAAAACCCAAGCATTACAGTTTAAGAAATCAACAAATTATTTAAATTTGAAAACAACTATTTCCTGAAATGAACCTTTTCCTACCATTTTTAATTGCCAACGCAACTGTATCTGTCAAGCCCAATCCCTCTATTTTTTGAATAAATCACGTAAATCCAGGACAGCTGTAGCTCAGTAGCTACAGCTTGTGAAGAGATCACCAAAATTCTCTCTGGACGGATGCATGTCTATCGCTTTATATATGCAAACTATGCCATAACTGAGTGTTCACAGAGATGGAAATATTATATAATTCATGCATATTAACATCTATAATAATTTGTTACTGATTAAAAAACTTGCTCTCTGGTCTGAGTTTTTTTAGAAAGCTATCAAAAGATTTACCAGCAAATAATCCAGTAATCCCATTCTGAGCGACAATTTTCCTTGTAACTGCCCAGGCTGATGGACAGCCTCCCTGTGGAACTCGAGATAGTACAAGAAAACAGTGAATTAAGGAACATACACAAGTCCACAGAAAAATACTTTTAGAAATTAGAGACAGTTACTTCAGATATAATCATTAGTTTTAATTAATTCTATATTAATTTTACCCACACTATTTATGCAGGATGTTAAATTCATACAGTATGCAAATTCATACAATACTCAAGTTAAAATAGCATGATATAGAAAAACCTGTAGTAGCACCTGGAGTAAGATGTATGAACACAGAAAATATTCCTTACTAGAGTAACTGAAATAATTTTAAAATGTCACCTAGCTGTCAAATGTATAAAGTGACATGGAGAGGGACTGGTACATGTAGCTAAAAGATTGTCACAATTCAGATTTTTAAACAAGAACTGCCCTTTATAGTAAATTGAATCTAAAAGTAAGTTGTGAGAATGGATATCATAAGAATGAGTAGAACAATTAAGCTAGGACACTACGCCTTACATCTAAGTTTACAAAAATCAAATCCTCCCAAAATTTAGAAGTTCATTTAAGAAAGTGTAGGTCTATGAGATATGGATCACAGCCCCTTGTAGAGCTAAATCAGATACCACAAGCAATCCAGCTGCAGCAGCATCAAGAAGTGATCTGCATTGCAGCCAGGCGACTGTTTTAAATGGGGGAATTTTTTTGTTCTATTTCACTCTGCACATGTGGTTTTCATTGATCTGTAATAAGAAAGTGACTAAGAATTTTTTTCTAAACTGAAGTTGAAACAGTTTCATAGAATACATTCAGCAGGAACACTCTACAGCATCTGGAAGCTGCAAAATATTTTTGCAGCCACAGAGACACAATATGTAGAGGCCGAGTCAGTGTCCAACTCTAACAGCAACTGGATTTGGAAAGAATTAAAACTAGTACAAATTACAGATAACCACAATGAAATTTTAAATACAAATTGATCTAGTTAATGTCAACCTAATAAATATATGGCGCTCCTTGTGATTCTAAGTGCTGTTGGCAATGAATTCTTACATTTATCAGCACAAGGGAAGAACTGAAACACAAACTATTTAAAGATTTTTTGATCTTTGTCTGTTTTGCAATGAAACACAAACTTTTTTTGAGAATTATACCAGAAAAAAATAATTTATCTGAGAGAATGAAACCTCATGCCATGCACTAAGTTTTCATAACATCTTTCTCAACTAGGGCCTTCAAATTAGTTTCTAAGCAGGAACTGTTCAGGTGCTCAGCTTTTTTACCGGTCTGTAATCTTAAAGCCATGATCTAACATTTATTTAAGTTAACAGAAGTCCCTCACTGGTCCAGGTCCCAAGCAATGGAAAAAAAAAAAGTTTTTAGACACAACAGAAAAAAGGCCTTAGTGATATAATTTTTAGATAAACTTCAGAAGAGGAGACAAATATTTAAAATTCCTACCAAAAGTCTGTATACTCAAACACTAGGTTTTAATTTTACAAACATTATGGGGTTTTTTTCTCCTTACTAGCAACTTACTTTCTGAGGTCTCACGCGTCCAAAGTTCAGTCTGCCTATGTGTTTTCACTACATCAAATGGCTGAGTTATGACAGCTGCAATCTATCAGGAAAAGAAAAAATTGTTAACGTTAGAGCACAAACAATTAAAATTTAATTAAAAAAAAATTTCAAACTGGATTTGATAATCCAAGCACCTGATATTATTAAAAGTCTTGTATTTCAGAACACTGTAATTTACCCTGATACACCTAATCAGCTTGAATGCTAGGCCACGTGTATTTAAATTAGATGCACCTCAAAACATACAACATTTCTGAGAGAATAATATTATACCTCCTTTAAATAGTTTATTAGTGATAATAATAAAGTGTAGTACTAGAAACAAAAATATATACTTACAGAGCCAGAGGCAACTCCTGAAGTAAAAGCAATAAAAAATGTTGGTTCATGTACACCAACTTCTTTGCACAACATCTTCTTGAAACGTTCATAATTATGCCAGTACAATGCTATGGTTATAAAAAAATAAACTTGCATTACAACACACTTGTATGTCAAATGCAGAAATTCTTTTATCAAGTACAGATGTAAGAATTCTACTGTGGCAATAGGAGCAAAAACAAACAAGAGCTGAAAACAAAATAGAAGTGTTCTCTGTGATGATCCATGGACAGACTGCCTTGTCCCCTGTATCTCCATATTCCAAATTTCTTCATACGATACAAATTGGCCTAATAATTTTGTCATTCCCATAAAGCAACTCCTTCCGTAATACAATCTAACCTAAGCACTACAAAACTCACATAACCAATTTTTTAAAATTCAGTTTAACAGAAATCAAAATGTAGGCTTCTAATTATCGGCTATATTTTCAGGCATATTTCACACATTTCACAGATCTCACTAATTCTAAAAATGTTTCATACAAAATGAAAGGTTGCTCAGGACTGCCTCATACTCTTCCAAGGGACAGAGGGCCAAGAAATGCAATTGTGTTCTCTGGAATTACTAAGGGGGGAATCCCTCTGTGAGGACTGTCAAAGGCAAGCCTGGCAAACAGCTTCTAGGAATAACAATGGTTTCTGTTTTCATCTGCTAAACTAAACTATGCTCTTTCTGCACTCTCAAACTCTTCAAACTGTATGCTATGGGCTGAACTATAGAGTGATTCCTCGTGGCAGCTGGTCAAATAAATACTGCAAATAACAGCTGCATATCATGGAAGATAACTGTGCCTCATTCAGCACCAAGTTCTGGAGGCTGTGCCAGCAGAGAAATATCCAAGGATTTTATTGCCATGAAGATTGCCAGCATGTATATCTGGCCTCCAACATTTTGCAAATGTAAATGTAGGCAGTATCTCAGAAGGCGTTCTCAGGGTTTGAGGAAAATCTACTACTGAAATGTACAAAACCCTAATCTAATATAAATTACCTAAACCCAAAACTTAGCTTAAGCACCTGCATGACTCCCTTCCCTGTATACCTTTTACATTTATATTCTCTGCAAAACTGCTTAATGAATGATTCAAGTGGTATTGTTAACCCAATTCTTGTGCTTATAAACATTAACGATTTCAGTTTTATTCAAGTCTAGCTAAACTGCCATGGAATATGCTTGAAGCACATCATTCATATTTGGGCTAGTAACCTGGTGGGATTCTAATCACCCTGTGCTGCTTGACTCTTTTCACAGAGGAGCCACTTTCTCAATACAAATTGTTACACTGATTTTAATTCCTCTTGAAAGAGCTAACTTGAGCAAACCGCAGCAAGGGTGCAGACTGTGCTGCAAGAATACCAGAAACCATGATGCTGTTGGGGCATCATTCAAACAGAAGAGCTAAGATTGAAGGTATTAAGGGAGCACATCTTAATACATTTGGAAAATGTATTAAGCAGCATTAAACGCCCTCAGATTTATATAATCTGAGTTTCGTGACATTTCATTTTGATCTTCTTTCTTTTTTTTTAATTCATTTTCCTTTACTCATCCATCTAATTGCCTGCTCACTTCTGGCTCTTCAACAATAGTCTTTAACCTATAAGGCAATAGCTGCGTGGTAACCTGTGCCTCTACCTTTCCAGCACCCCATGATGCCTACAAACTGCTGGGCACAGAGAAGTGCCTGACAGCTGTGAAGTGAATGCCAGAGCAGTGTAGAGACTGACTTAAAACCAACAAGGCTGTTTTGGACCAGTCAAGGAACAGCAAGCATGGATGCAAGAATCTGAAAAGGGCTGTGAAGAACATACAGATATCACCTTAGTGCCCTCTTCCTTGTGTCCCCCCTCCACAGCCTTCCACAGATCCTCCCACGCTGTAACAAGCAGCAGAGGGAAGGAAGATCACTAGCTCCTGCCACACTGCTGCAGACAAAAATTGGTAAGAGAACAAGAGTTGCTACTTGAAGTCAGACAACAGGAATTGGATGAAGAATTTTAGAGCTCCCTTATAAAGCTTAGCAGAACAGCCTAAGAGAAAGATGCATTTGGCAGAAGAGAAAAATAAGGAAATTAAAAACTGAATATTGAACGGGAAGCACTTTGGGCAAAACGTTCAGATGAATTCTGACAGTTATCTTTAGGCTTAGAGAAGGCAGGTTTCCATCGGTTCAGAAGGCTTGCCTATCACAGAAGGCTATATTAATTTTCATCAAGTAACAGGATCCTTAAGCAGGAAATACAATCCAACCACAATCTTCAAACATCTACCAGTAGCAAAGTGAAAGAAAACAGAGTATTATTCATTCCGAAAAGAAAACAGCTGAAATAACTTAGTTCTGTTAACTCCCTTAACTGCTAAGTGCAATTATTAACTAAATATTGTAATCATCCCCACTTACCAGGCATTGGCTTGGTTCACAGCCAATTTAAAATTTATTCCAGGTACACATCTAAATGTGCTCAAATCCCATAAGAGTCCAAACCAATGATTGGTTCACTAGACTGTTGGGAACCACAAATTAAATTGCATGACAGATTATCTTAAGAATTGAGTAGGAGAACAAAGATAGCAGGTCAACTACTTCAAGGATTCTCTGCCCCCAAAAATAGGTTTGAAGCATTTTTCTGGCCAGCACAAGGTGTTCAAAGATGCTACTCCTGGTACTATCTAAAGGATAGAAACTGCTTCAAGGACAATGATGCCTGATGATCCACAACTGCTCTGAGAACAACAGGCCTCAAAGAGAAAGGGGCTCTCACCACTGGCATTAACACAAAAACAGTCCTTTAGCTGTCTCATCCAATTTTCTCTGCAGCTTACAACGCAGCAGAGGTGTAACAAGAAAGGACAAAGTGTGATCTCCCCTTTTTGTTATCTTAAAGAACAGTCCCAGGACAAGCTACGCTTTGTATAAGACTTTTCTTCTAGCTTCAGCTTTGGAGTTTTGCTAACAAGTGGTGCTTTAGCTTCATTCATCTGGCTAAAAAAAAATTCCCAAAGACACTACTGTGTCACTCTCTCTTTGTACATGTTTTCAAAATTAAGAATCAGACACTTAGATATAGCATGTTTCTCTATAAGGAAATAGCCACTACACCTATCAGAGACAATTTTCTACTGAAAGTCTTCAAAAAACAGTCGCTGCGTAAGCTAATTTTTTGCCAAAAAAGGCTGGACTGGATGATCCCTAAAGTCACTTCCAACGATTCTATAGATGAGAAGCAACAGTCTAAGTATAGAGAAAGGGAATGTAACAATGAACCCTAGCTGGTATCCAGAAACAAAATGGGGGGAAAAAAAAAACAGGTCCTCAAAGATTATATAAATAAAAACACTCAAAAAACCCCAAGTAAATCTCAATCATTCTTACAGCTAACCATTAAGATTACCTAAAACCACAGAAAAAGAAGTCTAAAAGAGTTATGCATAAACAGATCTTCTGACAATACAAACCTGCACAGAAAAGAAACCTTACCTGAGAAAGGTACATCTCTCAGAACAGTAGAACTCCAGCCTCTCCACAGGGAAAACCATCCATCGACAGCCACTTCACTGCTGATGCATGCGTACAGCTGCTTGTAGGACAACCTGCGATACTGCATTCTGGTTCTGATCAGCTCCAGGGGGCTCACTACAGTAACTGAACCAACTGCAAATGAGAAAAATGTGGGCTTTTTAAAAAATCGGCATTTAATAGTAGTATTTCCTGAACATTAAAGCCAGATCTCACCTTGCTTTATATATTGGATTCCTTTCAACTCTCCCATTTTCCTTGAAATAATTCCCCAAATTAGTTTCCTTTCCAGATAAGAATACCATATCTATTCACAGTACATAAATTTTCTGGGCATACAAGCTACCTACCTTTTTTCAATACTGGTATGTTGTAATCCATGTAACATGTTAAGAATCCTCATTTTTAGATTTATTACATAAATAGGCTGATAATTTCAAGTACTTATAAAGATTACTCTTCAGTAATTACCATTTTTAAGTGTAACTTGAAGAAACTGGGCCTGAGGTTTGTGTGGGTTTTTTGTTAAGGACGAAAAATATGGTTAGAGGTTAAGCTTTTACTGATTTCTAAGCATCTTAGCTATTCTTATTTCAAACCATCAAGAATATTTAGCAAGCAATCTGTATCTGATAAAGTAACTCTCTTGCATCTCATTGAAATGTCAGTGAGTCACCAGTCACTAACAAGCTCCCATCACACATTCAACAGACTCTAACCACTTCACTTTTCTCCTGTTGCTGGTAGAAGGTTTCTTTGTCATGGGAATTTTAAATCTGGAGCAGCCTAATAAGAACAATTTGCCACATCACCACAGAATAACATTTCTTTTTCTACTCGTCTTCCAGTCCCCCGTCACAGTTGTCACAAGTAGAATATGGAACTACAGTCTCAGCCTTTTAAGGAAGCCCCAAAATATATGACCTCACCTGCTTCTACAAAACTAGATGAGGAGAAGGATAAACAAAAGTAAGAAAACATAAAAAGAAATTCAGTCCCTTTATACCATCCAGCCATAAAACCAGTACAAGTTCAATTTTCATCTTCCTTGTAACTACCTGTGTAGCTTCCATTATAGAAAACGGTTATGTTTATTATTAGAATCATCACAGAACAGACTTAAATTGAAGTAAAAGTATACAACTATAAAATTTTGAACAAATACAAATGTATTGGAAGTGTAACAGCAAAAATAAATCACATTATTTGAGCTTAGAGTGTTATGTTGCCCGAGAAATACTGGGTAATTACAGTGTTCCTTCCTATGACTGGCTCTACATAATACTATCCCTCATTTAAAGCCATGGCAAATTTAAAAACAAAACAAAGCCAGGAAAACAGCATGCAGGTATTTTATTTGTTTGTATTTAAAGAGATAACTTACCTCTGCTTAAGGAACCTGCAAGAACTGGAACATGTTCATTATCCTTTCCTAGTCTAGATTTTAGAGCTTCACTCAGTTGGTCATAGCAGGTAAAATAGATCACTGTGGCAGGAAGCGCCATTATTCTAAAATATAAGAGAGGGAATCTAAATTAATAAAAGGAAAACAGGGGTCAACCATCTTGAATGCATGTTTTGGTTAAATAAGGAAAAGTTAAATCTCCAGCTGCGTGTAGTTATGGATGAAGAAAAAGTATTAATCCCATGGTTTTGATTCACTGCCTCTAGTTCAGAGTTTCAAATTCACTGATTTCCCAGTTTTCTAGTTTTTAATTTCATTAGAAAAAACTGCAAGCAAAATGATGGTGCATTATCTAATTCAAAATGTATTTCATGTCAGCTTCAGAACTGTTTTGATAAAGGAATGGAATTGAAAGACCTGAATATGAAGCAAGCAAGAAAAACACTGCGGAAGCAGCTACAATTGGAGAATATTTTCTCTATCTTAATCAACGCTTATTATTCCCATTATTTAAAAGACAATATGGAAGGAGTAAATATAAGCCTTTTCCATTCCAGCATAGTACAGACTATAAGAAAACCAGTGAGATCTGTAATCAGTGTAGGAGTTATGTCTGTGCCAGTATAGCACATACCACTGCTACCAAAAAACAGCAAAGATTGTCACGCTTGGAAAACCAACAAGTTGTAGTTTAGATCTTCTTTTTAAACCTGTGTACCTCTCTCCAGTCAAGAAGCTGGTTCTTCTCTGCAGCAGTACAGAACATAAATTGAAGAAAATCTCTCTGTCATGGCTGAAACACTGACCTCTTGGTGCAGTTAGATCCTCAAGGTTTATATTTTGCTGCAGCTTAAATAACAAGGCCTGAGCGCCACAATGCTTTGCTTTTTTGTGCCTATTACACTGAGCACCGTGTGCAAATCAAAAGTGTGCCAGGGCTTTCCCACTGGGCTCTTTGACTTGGAACAAGAGAACTGTAACAAAACACTTCATGTCTTACAAGATACAACTTTAATATACATGTTAGATTTGACCACTTTCTCAGATTGCTTATGGAGGAGGACATAGAGGACTTAATTACTATTTGTACTAGGTTAGTATGAATAACAAGATAAAACAGATTGGTGTTGTTTAGCCTTAGGAGGAATCCAGGAGGGGATTTTATAACAGTGTTTAAATATGTAAATTGCTGTTGTGTAAAGAGTAGGAATGATCTGTTTTCCATGACAAAATCGTATACGATAAAAAACAATACATTTTTTTGGAATAAAGAAGATTCTAGTTAGATATTAAAATTAAAAAAAAAAAGTCATGATAATGAGGTGCAAAACTACAGTGTCTGTAGAAACAGCTGTGTTGCTTATTGCAAGTCATCAGTAACAAGGCAGGATAGCAAATATCAATCAGAGAGCAGCATTCACGTTCAACCCTGTGATTTGATGATACTGTCAAAGGGAGGGTTACAGTAAGATTACCTCATCTAAAAGGCAGAATGAAGTCCGATATTCCTGGTTAACTACCGAGAATGTATCAAAGAAGTTGCAAGGAGAAATCTCAAGATCTGGCAGAAATTATATCGCCTTTAGATGTTTCTGATCTAACTAATTAAATCACTATCTGTAACTTCAGAATTTACCACTTTTTAAATAACTTTGAAAAAAAATACTCATTTGTGTAAATAATGGAGTAAGTTTTTAAACAATAATTAATAAAACATTATCAAGAAAAAAGAACAGTCAGCTTACAGTGTTGGGGGAAGTCCACTCCACAGAGACCTAATTCCCTCTATTTGAATAATTTTCACAAATGCATCCTAAAAATGCAATCAGGCAAAGAGCAATAATTAGCTACAAAGCTTTCGTACTCAGTGATATATTTTAGCTGGCAGAACATGAAATTAATGTATCAAACCAGTATGTTTCTAAAATGGCTTATCATTCTAAGATCCAAATTTTGTAATTGCTAACACCACCTATCATGCAAATAGTTCCACTGAGCTGAACAGAACAATTTGTGTGTTTGAAATTAAGAATTTCCTTCCATTTTTAAAGGATCCAAGTAGTAAGTTTTTATGAGTAACTGACAGCCCTATGAGTAAGTTATTTTCAGCAGAGGAGCAACTTGTAGAAATGCTTTGTAGAATTGCTATTGCATGCCTAGAACTTTTGTCATGTATTAAAAATACTTTTATTACATGACAAAAGTTCTAGGCATACAATAGCAATTAACTCTCAATGATTCTTCAATACTTGCATTCTCTGACAACAACATGACAACATACGTGCAATGTATATACACTATACTATATATTCGGAAGCTTACAATTCATATCACCAGACCACTGACAACAGGGGAACACTAAACCTTGAAGATCATTCAACTGAAATCACAACCGAAAAGACAAGCTCTCTAATATTAGGATGCCTACTTTCCTTAAACATTTTGGGGAAAGGTTGAGATTTGATGGGTCAGAATATGCTTAAGACCAGACATTATCTCAGCACCTCAAAAGACACAGAACCTGACAGATCACAAAAAGGATTCACAGTGAGAAAAAAGGCAAATAGCTCCAGAGGAGACAGCCTCGATGGACAGATCCACTGAAGTAAAAAGTTGCATGGTGAAAACAAAGACACAATTTATTAAAACAAGCCTGACTTGAAAATTAGAGCTTTGAGGGGGAGTCAAGAAACCCTAAAAGGTCCTGGCATGATTTGACAAAAAAGATACCTAAGAAGAAAAAAAAAAAAAAAGACAGAAAATGCCACACAAGTATTTTATGTTTTCTCCATGTACACAGTGCAGTTCCAATGAACTTCCAATACAGAAAGGTATATGTAAAAGGTTGGAGAAAGGATGTAACTAAATCCAGTGACTGAGCAGCATATTTATATACCTTACTAACTATAAGGGCAAATACTGTGAACATTTGTACAGCACTATCACTGGAAACCTATAATGTCCACTACAATATTCTTTACTGCACAGTTGTCCAGCACTGTTTTGTTTTGTTTTAAAGAAAGGAGATCCAATTACATGCTAATCATTCTTCTTTACCAATCACCTTTCCACAGCAAAAATGGACATAAAATCACGACAATTAGAAAACTGACTTTCTAAAAATTGTATGTTGAAGTTAATGGAAAAGTTCAAACTTAGGACATTATTTTTCCTAAACAACAGTATAAAGCTGCTCAAGAAACCTTTTGTATGAACACTTCATTCTTCTCTGATATTCAATTCTGAAAAATCCTTGATCATAAGTGTAATTTAATGGCAGAGTCAAACAAAATCTTGATAAATGAAGCAGCACCACAGTGTCCAACAGCAAGTCTGCTTCAAGTGTTGGGGTAAAATTCCAGTCCTACAAGTTTCAATGGATCCAGAACTTGACACATGAACTTAACTTTAAAACATTGTCTGTGTTGTTAGTTCAGCTCAGGAGCATACTGGGAGATCTGTGGACAGAAGAGCTGTAAGCAGGTACAGAAAATCAGTACCTGCAACCAGCAACTATTTGCAATATAGCTCAGGTGGGGAGAATAGAACACATGCACAGCTGCCCCCTTGTTCATCCTAAGGACATAATATGTATTTTCCTGTAGAAAGTAGAAGGTATAATTAATAAATTACAGTGTAACCACACAAACACCCTCTCAAATTACAAGAGATTCTACTAGAACTTGGAAAAAACCCAATAAATTTACAGTATGCTTCTTAAAAATGTTTTCAATTTACAGTTTTATGTAAACGGAAAATGTTCTTACCAACATCCCTTTGAAATGCCCAGGTTTTTTACACCAAGCTTTGCTGTCCCCATTCTCACAAACACATATATGATCCATAAGGCCACTGGAGTATACAAAACACTTTCCTAATAAAATAGTGTATAAGAATAGAGTTAATGCTTGTAAGATTGTTCTTACTCAGCAGCAGTTTCAAATTGGGTATAACAGCAACACAGATTTATCTCTGTTTAGACACAGAGGAGTAAAATAATGTTGGAAACTCAATGACAAATCAGGTAAAAGGCAAGAGGGAACAAACGTTTTTCTCAAAACGCCTAAGTGAGATTGCATTCACAGGCTTCAGGAGACATGTTTACATTACGCTACCATCTGCTAAAGGCTGAAAACTATATAAAACCTGAATGTCACTGTTGTATGTAACTACATGAACATATTCCAGACTTTTACATCTTTTATTAAGTAGCCTCAGCATCCACATTGCAAGTGGAGGTATTATATCTTAGGTTAGACTGCATTTATACTAGATCATCCTATCTACTTGTTTTTTATTTCCTATATATCACATACTTTGAACCTGTTTGATAAAACATTATCACCATTAGAAAAACATACTCCATGCTTCACATTTTCAGATTTCTGAAGCGTTTAGAATTTACTGAAAAAACAGGCTAGAAAGCACGAGTATTTTTCCTGATTTACAGCAAGTGTGTCTGCAAAATTTAATCTCCATATACAACATGGAACACCAGTCACCTCCTTTCCTTTTTGATGTATTAATTACAAGTAAATAATAGGAAACATTGGCGTATCTTTGAATGTGCAATGTCTCAATCTATTTAGAACCCAAGTGAGAAGTGACTTACTGCTATTTTTCAAAAGATTGTGGAGAAGATTAAGTTTGATATAGCGTCCTGATCACATAAGACCTCTGATGAAATATTTGATTTTTTATTAAGAGTGGGGTTTTTTTAAACTCAGCTGTATTTTCTGCCACAATGAAAATACTAAGACAGACAGAAAAAAAGCCTGTTTAAAATGGTATGCATTTATGTTTGGTTTGTTGTTTTTCCACTGTACATGTTCATTGGCACATTCTTTCTCTAGTAATTTCAGTATATATTGCTGTGTTCCTTCCCCCTGGCCCCACCCTTACACTGAAGAAACAAACACAACTGTTGTGAAACAAGCAAAAAGCAAACTGTGTCCTCCATTACACTTACACATTTATTTACCTTTGGAGAATGGATTGCTTTGGGCTTGCAGTCGAGTTTTGATAACATCAAGAGGAGTTACTAAAATGAAACAGAAGTAATTTAGAAACACTCTGCATGCCCTGAACTGTACAGACACCTTACCATGAACTTGTACAACCTTTTTTTTTTTTTTCCCAGAGAGGAAAAAGCAGACCCATTTTATAATGTTATCAAACAAAGGAAAAAAGGGAGAACTACAAATCCTGTATGGTTTGCAAGTGATGACGTTATGTTTTCTAATTCCTAACAGTTGCACAGACAACAAATATTAGAGAGACACAAACCTCATGCAAAAACTATCGTGGGATCTTGTCTGAAAGTGCTAGAACTTGTGCTATTTTCCCCTGCTGCCAACCTTTTATAAGTGGCATACCACAAGCCATATGAGATCAGATTTTGGGCTCAAGCACGTAAAACATTACAGCATTTTTCATGTGTTTATTCTTTTTCAATAAACTGACCGTTATAGCTCTGTGCATAGGCGAGATATAAAATTTCAGAGTTGTTGAAAAGTACATGAAGGTTTAGTGAACATTTTATTGCTTTCAGTCCAGCCCCTACAGTTATTACAGGGCTAGACATTCTGAACACTACAGTGGCTGGTCAACTGCACCAGCCTCTCCGGATTACATTGACTGAGGGTTTGATTTAGTTGCCTGCATACAAGCTACTAGTGCCACCTGAGTCTCTAAGGTATCCAAAACAGCTATGCAGTTGACAAAAATTACACAGGACCTACAACCTTACTTACTAAGCAGCAGCTAGAGGCTAAGCCAAACACTCTAGCACGTGTCTCATTGAGCCCATTCCTATGCACTGGCAACTGGCTCACACCTGAGCTCTCTGTTGATGCCAAGGTTGAAATACTTGGCTCACATCCCCCTAGCCAAACGTGGGGATCTCAATGCAACTCCTTCAGCCCAGTTCAGTTGCTTAAAATCTGGCAACTAGTAGCATTTTAGCCACTTCACACATATTCTGCCTCATCTCCCAGCTGCCACTTCAGAAAGGAGCGGGTGTCCTATACCTCTTGAGGTCTAGAATACCAATACCTGACACTGTACTAGAATCCCATGTACATGCAGTTGGAATCCATCTTAGGAATTCCATAGGTTTGATGTAGCTTTGCTTGCTGCTTTACTTAACATCACAGGACACACGGTATGAAGACAGACTAAAATCCCTATGGATTTGACAGGTTCCTGGCAAAATCCTATTTTGTAAAAATGTGGAAATTTTGTGGGGGAAAAAACAGTGCATAGAAAATCACACACTTCCCTGCAGCATAATCAGTGTTAAAAGTCAGAACCAAAAGGTAGTTTAAGCCAAAAAGTAACCGAAATACCAAGTATAAACTAATGTGCTTGGAGAGCACCAAGGAATATGAAGTGCTGAATCTAACCAACCAATTTAGGTATGCATGGGGAAGGAGGTCCTTAGCACAATGACTGAATATGAAGCAGAAGATGAGTTCCATAGACTATTTGAAAGTTTAAGAGCCTAACAAAAAGCTATCCTTAAAAGCAGCGTTTAGGGACGCACCCCTGCCCCCCAGTAAAAGGCTCTGATGGTATAAGACATCACAGCAGAATAAATTAATGTTACTACTGAAGTGGCCAGTCTTTCAGGGTTTGTGTCTTGTACTCTAAAGTGAACTTTTATTTAAAATCTATTTTTAAGCAGCAGGAAGTATGAAAATTAATTTTTATTATTAATTTTGTTTCTTGCAGAAAGCAAGCAATTAATTGCTACACCAAGAGGAAAAAAGACATAGAAATGAAAAGTTAAGAAAAATTATTCTTATTTTTAGAAATATTTAAAGATTATCAGGGACAGAAAAGATTGCAATTAACTACATTTGTTTAAATACAAAAAATATGAGAAAACTGTTTTAAAAATCCTTGTTGAAATACTAGTGGAAATTTATAAACCTTATATATGCAGACATCATGCTGAGTGAAACTGAAGAGTAATCATTTTGGAAAGATTCTCTCTATGGCAAGCTTGAGAATTTGCCTTACCACATAACGATGTAATTATAGCTCCACAACAAGAGGCTATTGCTTGCTGAGTAACAGTGATTCCATTTAAGTTGCTATCACCCATTTCAGCCATGGCTTTATTCCTGGAGAACAAAAACCTGTCAAGGAACAGAAAAACGTATTGCAACATTATGTTCAAAACTTACAGAAAAATCAAAGGGAAAAATATTTTAAAATTTCATTATGTATAAGCAGCAATAATGTAATATTAGTTTTCTGCTTGTATACAAGCATATCTGTATTTTTTTTTGAAATTAGAGTATTTTCACCATGTTTTATAAACAGTATAAGCTAAGTGGCAATAAATCTTCCAAAACCTTCTTACATGCATTACAATGTTTATAGTTTTTGTAAGTCACATTAAATATTTAGTATCTATTACCTCTTGCTACAACAGAGGGTTTAGGAACACCTAAATAATCTGTATAAATACAAATTCCCAGCCTGTGGCACATAAACTGTAGCACAGCAGAATAATTCATCTAGCCCTCTTCTTGCTTCTGTCGCTCCTGTGAGAAAATCCAGAGAGGTTTCCAGGTTGATCCAACAGTCACAGCCCGGTAGTCATGACTATGTACACCGGCAAGCTCCTCATGTAATGAACAGTGACTAACTGCTATTAATGTTACCATTAAATACTAATTCCTTGAACAAATCCTGCTGTATGGCTGCACAGACAAGGTTACAATACCTTAGAAATGTACTCACAGTATCTAAAAATAAGGAGCTTATATATTCCCAGAATCTACAACTACCCAGGGCAGGAGAAAATAATAAAAAAACTCCAGAACATAAAATCCCTAAATAAAGGCATATCTTTCAAAATGCACATTGTGCATAAGTGCAGTTGTAATTTTATTAGGTTACATTGACACAAGCCTTTTACTTGCTCTACAGGAACATTATGTTTCGCTGTTTTCACTGCTTTGAATAAAAGAAAGATCAGCTGCATAAGACAAAACTCGCATCTCACTATTTCAGGTCGTGGGGATTTTTTTTAATACCTTTTAAAACTTATTTTAAAACAAAATCGCTTTCCAGAATAGCATATATAACCCGTTTATAAGCCGCGACCGAGTTGTGATGGCGGGAGGCCAAGTCCTCCGCAATGAAGATGCGGGGCACCCTAGGCCAGGCCCCTCAGCCGCCTCTCCCCGCACAGCCGCCTCTCCCCGCACAGCCGCAGGCGGCCAGGCCGTGCCCGCCGTCCCACCTGCCCTCGGGCGGGGAAGCGCACGGGGCAGGCGGGGCGAAGCGGCTGGAGCGGGCGGTTGCTCCTCGGAGGGCCTCCCCCACACCTTGCCGGGGCCGGGCGGAGAGACTCTTCCCCGGAGTTTCTGCAGAAGGGGGCGCCCAGCGGCCTGACCAGCCCCTGAGGCGCGGTGAGGGAGGGGGGTGTCGCCCCGCTTCCCGCAGTAACGACCGCTGGTCTCCCGCCCCCGCAGAGCCCGCCTGCTCCGGGAGCCCTTTCCCTTCCGCCCTGCCCTTCACTGAGGAGCCCGTCTGCCCGCGTCTCTCCCCGCCCCACAGCGCCTCCCGCCGCGCTCGGCCCCCGCCCTTCGCCCGCCTGCCCGTGCCCTACCGCGTGCGCGCGGCGGGGCCGCCCGTTGGTGGAGCGCGGCCCNNNGAGGCCCCGCGGCGGGCTGGGGTTGGCGGAGGCGGGAAAGGCGGGTGAGGAGGCACGGAACGGCACGACCCGGCACTGCCCCGAGACCCGCGCCGGCCCCAGCGGCTGCGGCGGAGAGCGCTGGGCGCCCGCGGGGGGCGGGTGGCCGGGCTGCGGCTCGAAGCCGCTGGGGAAGTGGGGCTGGAGCTGCCGAACCCCTGCACGGCTGCCGAACCCCTGCACGGCTGCCGAACCCTGCACGGCTGCCGGCGGTCGGAGAGCGGGAGGAGGATGTGACTCCGCGGGAAGATGAAACCGAGCGCTGCGGAGGCCGCCGAGGAAGGAGCGCGTCCCCGTAAGCGGCGGGTGGCTGGGGGCGGCCGGGGCTCGGGGGTTCGAGCGTTCCGCTTTGGGCCGCGGCCTGGGCCCGTGCGCCTCCCTGGCTGTCGCTGTGAGACCCCGCAGTCAGCCCGGAGCCCCGTGTGGGCCTCTTGCCTGGGTCAGAGCGCGGCTGAGCACGCCTGGGGCTGGCTTTGGTGGTGGTGGACGGCTGAAATTGCCTTTGCGTGGTTTGGGGAGGTAAACGTACAGGTGTGTTACTGAAAAGGTAGCTGGATAACTCGTTCTGCGTTACAAGATGCCTGCGATGCGCAGGAGCTGGTCTCTGTGTTGCAATTCACTAGGCCGCTCCGTGCAAACTGCTGCCCCCGGGCAGCCTTCTGCTGGCGCCGGGAGCAGGCACGGAGGGGCCGCCGCAGCACCCAGGCCCAGGGGACTGAAAGGCTGTTGCTTTACAAGAGAGGTTCCTCAGTGTTACTGCAGTACTGCTGACTCGCTCCGAGCTTTTTATTATCCCTAAGAAGTTTAATATGTGTCTTAGAATATTAATTCAAGTATTTCATGTGTTAATTTTTGAACTGCTCTGGCCATCACATGTGTGTGCTGGGTCTAACAGTGTATTTGATCCATGGCCATCTGCAGAATTTCACTTGCACACCTGCTTATCATCCATCTTTTCTGTTAAGATTCTGAATCAGCTACACTGTCCTAAACCTCTCCGTTTTCCTATTTCTCTGATTCCTTTGGTCTCCTAGATTCTACAAAGCTGACTGCTGTTCCTGCTTCTCTTACATGTGTTCATAGCCATTATTTACAGAATCTTGCAGTATGAGTAGTGGTTCTGCACCTTCTCCCATCCAAGACCGCTTCAGGGAGGGTGAGAATATATAACAGAGGGACTGTTTTGTGTGTTGGATTTTTGTCTACAGAAGAAGCTTGCTCTCTTGCTGCGGTAGCCCTTGTTGTCTGTTTTGAACTTCTCCACAAGAGAAACAACTAGGAGTAGGTTGTTAGTGAGGAAGAAAATAGAATGGGAAACTAACAATATTGCAAGTTTTTGATGATTCTGTCTCTGTCACTGGTTGTAAATGAATTCCTGTGGAAGTATGTGAGAACAGAGAAGGAATAATTCCTTTCAGCTATGAATATTATTCTAGTGTCTAGCTACAGGGACTTCGTGAGTTGCTTGTCACTTCCATGCATTTTAGGATCCTTCACAGTATTTGTCTTCCTTGAACTTGTCCAGGCTCTCCTAGAAACTGTGTCTTAGTATGGATAATATTCTTTGGCAGAAAGCTGTGCAGGCTTGTCCTGTTGCGTAGAGAATAAATTATTGCTTTTCTTTTTATACCTGACTCCTAGTTTTGTTTGGTGCCCCATAACTCTTTTACTGTCATAGGCTGTTTAGCTGTTCTCTTTATGTCCATCTTGATTTTGCATCTCTCTATTATTTTTCCCCTAAATCATTTACTTTACAGACTGACAAAGTTTTAATCTACGAGGTTGTTTTTCATGCCCTTCGTCATTCTTATTACTCTTTCAGAGGCTATATTTAAGATGTAGCTGAGTCCTGCATTTATAAAATGACGTAATAAAAATATCCCTTTTATTTTCTGTTTCTTAGCAATTTCTGATTTTTTTTTCTTTTTTGATTACTACTCAGTGTTGAGCTGATGCTCTTATAGAATTCTACCACGCTCCAAGATTTCCTTTGAGAAATGAGGCTTATTTTTCACCCAGACTGAATTTTTTAAATTTGCTTATTTAATCTAACAGTTAGAGCTGGGTGTATAGCTCTGTGCTGAGCATTGGGAAGGTTCATCAGCAAAGTTTAATTTCTGTACGTCGTTCCTTAGTTTTAGAGTAAAGTTCGCTGAGACATAAAGAGTGGTCATAACTAGAATGGTTCTGAACTTCAAACTTAGTTCTCCTGCATCTTAGGTGGGTGCTCAAAATGTGGATAAATAGTAGGGTCTAGGTCATTTATTATTTGGTGTTTCAGTTACTTTTGACCACTTTTTGTTCTAATGAGTCTTTATGAATCCTTTTGCTTTCAGATGAATAAGAGAGAGAAGGATTCTGTTCTAAAATGGTGTTCTTGTGATTATCAGTGACTGTGCAAGTAGTGTATATACTGTGGTACAGTGATAGCAAATACTTGACAAACTGAGGGAGAAAATTTATGGCCTTGTATAGCAACTGAAGTAAAAAGTCCCTTTTAGGATATTATTTTTAGAAACTTTAAAGGGCTGTATGTGGTATTACTATTAACGTCTTGGTTTTGAAATTTTTAACTTACAGGTATTTTTTTAAAAAATCATAAATTATGTGGAAGGGACTTATCCATTTTAATAATTTAGGAATTTTTCTTTTTGAAAAGAAAAAAATCAATTCATAAAACACAATTTTGTTTAAATTCCCTTTTTGCAGCGGATGGAATGCAAGCAAAACCAGAAAATATAAGATCTCTGAAGAATGTGAAAACAGATACAGGAAAACCAGAGAGACTTAAATATAAGCCACTCACTGGGAAGGTGTTTTACCTCGATATTCCATCAAATGTGATCTCTGAAAAAATAGGAAAGGACCTCAAAGATCTAGGAGGGGTAAGTTAAGGAGCAGAAGCCTTTATGAAAGTAGAAGAAAATCTGTGCATGTGCAATACCTTTTCTCTTTTATTTGTGTCAGTAACTTCGGTAAGTACTTTCTGCACAGAGTATGTTAATGAATATTTTTGAATACTCTTATTTAAATCACAAATTTTGTAAGCATCTTAATACTTCTTTTTTTCCCTAATTCTTTCTTCTGTATGGAAGAAACGCTTTGATGCAAACAGATGCAGGGTATTGTAGTAACACGCAAGCAATGCAATTACTTAGTCTGCTTTAGTGTTGAATGTTTTGAATTGGGTAGAGGAATCTTGGCAGTTAAAGTATTAAACACCCTTTAACCACAGAAGCAAAAAGGATCTGCTTAAATTGGTAGCTATTCTGAACATTGCTTTGGCAATACTTTTCTGACCTCAGAGGAGCACTGAGCAGTTTTATGAAACTGATGCTTATAAATTGAGATGCTGTCTGAAAATATAGTAGCGGCAAGAAGCAGCAATAATATGGTTACAAGTTAAATGTATCTCTTTACGTTTATGATTAAATGAGTGCAGGCTATCTTTTGTCTTTCTCTCTAAAACAGAATTTTAGAAATTCATATATGAAAGCTAAGCTTGCAAATCCAAGACTGAATTAAGTTTTTCTGTTTTATTCTGAGGAGTGGATGCCTAAATCTGTGGTGCCCACTGCCAGGTCAACTACCATTCTCCTATGAGGACAGGCTGAGAGAATTGGGGTTGTTCAGCCTGGAGAAGAGAAGGCTCCAGGGAGACCTTATTGCGGCCTTTAAGGACTTCAAAGTTTACTTNCCTGGAGACATTCAAGGCCAGGCTGGATGGGGCTCTGAGCAACCTGATCTAGTTGAAGATGTCCCTGCTCATTGCAGGGGGGTTGGGCTAGATGAGCTTTGAAGGTCCCTTCCAACCCAAACTATTCCATCATTCTATTCTACCACATGTATTTCTTTGTTACTTGTGTGGACTGGACTCAAAAGTGCCTCTCTCTGAATGTCCCAATTCTGTAAAGGTACATAGAGCAGAATTGGAAGGCACAGCTTTGAGCTTGTTGCCTGTGTGATTTTGTGCTTTCCATATTGATTAGTGGAGAAGCTGCATAAACTGGCAAGAAATAATCAGGCCAATAGAGTTAGTAGTCACACAGCAGTTGTTTATGAAAGACTGAAGGAGCAAAGTGGTAGAAAATAAGTATAGGGAAAACATAGCTTTTGTCTTGATGAGTATGAAAATATTATGAATCTACTAAAGTCTTCTACATTTTTGAGAAGTGTTATTCATGAACGTAGGTGTGAAACATTCTAACTATCCTGAAACTTGAATTTTTCTGCTGATTCTCAAATAACTCGGTGAATTTGTAGCTCCTTGAGAACTGTAAATTCCATTTGCTTACACTACCTTTAAGTTTAGCTGAACACTTCTATGAAGTTTGTGTTACACAAAATTATAAAAACTGTGGGTTTTTAAAATTATTCTGTCATTTCTCAGTGTAATGTTTATATTCTATTTAGAAAGTATTACAGCTGGGTAGTTCAAAGATGTCCAGGAAAACAAAGCAAAACTCAAAACTCTTCATTTCACAGAGATTACAAAATTGGGAAATTGAAATTAGAGTTGTAACTGGTGAGATGCTACTACAGCTCAATTGTAATTGTCATCCAGATCTTTAGAAAATATCTTTTCACTAATTAAATGGGTTTGAATTTAATTATTATAGAAGTTTTGTCACTTTTCTTTAAAATATGCCATGTAAAAATGCGCTGATTTATTGTCCTGAAATAATTACTTGCTTTATATTTTTACATTTAGAGAGTGGAGAGTTTTCTTAGTAAAGATATCAGCTATCTGGTGTCTAATAAAAAGGAGGCAAAATTTGCACCATCTCTTGGTCAGATTTCTCCTGTTCCTAGCCCAGAATCTGCACGTAATGGAGGAAATAGTTCAGCTCATCCTAGCAACCAAAAAGATCGACATGATGGAAGTTCATTTAAGATTGTAGATACAGTAAGTTTCTTAGTACTAATACTGCAAATTGGGTATAATTGATGTGTTATGCTCTTAAAATTTTTCACTTACTTCATTTCCTAAATATAGCAACAGTTCCTTGAGTGATTAAGAGTTTATTTTTAGTGTGGTGGGGGGGTTGTTGATGTTTTGTTGTTTTTGTTTTTTTTATATAGATCAAAAATACTTGTGAACTAGTTCAGGCTAACTTGTTAAGTTTACCAAACTCAAACTAATTAAGCAAATTTTAAAAGACTAATTTAAACAAGGAGCCTTTTCTGCAAATAAGCTAATTACACTAAAATCTAGTCTATAGTATGCCTTACTTATAATTTAATGTTGACATCATTATGTCTGACAGCTTGATCAATATGGACAGGCTTGTGATTGAATCTACTCATTCTTGTGCCTTTAGCAACACAGTCTGTTAATATCTGGCGGCTTTGATGTTGATGCAGACATCTATGGGTATTGGCATTAACATCACTCTTTGGTAGTACTTCAAGGAAATAGTTAAATTCAAACATTATGAATAGTAAGTTTTTCTGAGCTCTTCCTTAGACCATCACGTTAATTGCAACAGTATCTGAATTTGTGCAGATTGATGTGACATTTCTTACATGGCAAGTCTTGCATCCTTTCAAAATACAGTTGGCAACAATTAGCTGTACTATATACGTGGTACTTATTTAGAAACCTGACTGTGTGCAGTCTGTGGGCTGCTTTTTGCGTTGCATAGGTGAGATGACCTCATTTTCTGAATAACCTGGATAGGTAAAGGCATGTTCATTACTAACAAACAGCATGCTGTACAAGAGGAGGTGCACTGGTGGTAGAAAAGATGGGGCTAAGGCAGAGACTATGATTATATTCATGACTGTTAGCTTAATTTGGCATGAGTGGAGCTGATGAAACCTCATATTTGGGCATGTGCCACTGGCTGCCTATTGCCACCATCTATGTTGTTCCAGCTCTAACGTTGCTTCAGACATGCAGTGACCTGCTTTGACTGAAAACAACTACTCTTTTGGGTTTTTTTTTTTCCCTCAGACTGTATCAACTCTAACCTTGTGGGGAAGATGTGAGTTATGAAAAACAGAAGTATGGTAAACAAAAGGAGATTGTCATAGCTAAAACATGTATTTGTTAGCAACAGTGTAAATTGCCTTACCTTTTTTTTCAATGAGTTCTAAACTTGGTACAAACGTGTTTCTGTTTTAATATAGGTACGTATGAGCAGAGGAAAATCCTTAGTTGAAAAAGCAATTAAAGAGCAGGTAAGCAGAGTAGTCAATGAACTTGTGCTTGAAAAACTTGGGTCTTACGCGTCTAGAAAACAAACAGTAGTAAGAGTGGTTTTAGTGGTCTAAGAAAGGAGTCCCTTGTGGAACACTCAGGAAGAAGTTGAGGGATTGTTCCAAGTAAAACTGTCAGGTCACATTTTCTGGATACTTCCTGAAGAATTAAAAGTCTATACATTCTAATGACCAGTATTATAATTTATCAGGGTTGCTAATATAGCTAGCATTTGAGAGGTGCTCATGAAGTTAAAGCAAATGTATAAATTCACTGTTTTCAAATCTTAGTTACTATAGAATGTGACAATAGAGAACAGTTTTGGATTTGTGAAGGGTAAAATACCATCTTCTGATGGTGAAGTGCTGTGATGCAGAGACGGAAAAGTCAGTTGAGGAAAGTGATAGTCTTTTGGCAAGAAGCAAAGCATCTGCACTTTGATGTCAGCTTTCATATTCCATGTTTTAATATATTTGTAATTATATAATCTACTGTATATTGCTTTAAAATTATTAATAAAATTTATTGTTTGCAGGACTTAATCCCCTCCGGTAGTATACTATCCAATGCTTTGAGTTGGGGAGTGAAAATACTTCATATCGATGGTAAATATTTTTGTTTGATGAAGCCTAACTTGAACTTGTAATATTCATTTAATTATTCTTTTGTTCAAAATACTAAAAGCAAACAATTACTTCAAACATACAAAAATAAACTTGGCTGAGTGTAACTCTCCCTTTTTTTGGCAGATGTTAAGAATTACATCGAACAAAAGAAAAGGGAGCTCTACCTAATCAAAAGAGCAGGCAGTTCTATTAAAGATGGGGTAAGTGGCTCTTTGCTTTTTGTGAAAATTATTTCATTAACTGAGAACACACAAGTGTACCAAATGCTGCCTACTGTGAAGCTTACAGATTTTTTTTTTTAATAGTCTTACTCATATTCAGTTTTTCAGACCTGTATGTTTTTATGAATTGATTTTAAAACCATCTTTGAAAAAGAGAAAATATTAGCTATATATTACAGCATTATTCAAAAATCAATTCTGTAGTAGCATTGATTAAATAATGTTTAGACCTCTGCTCTTGCAAAGAGTATCTAGGAATCGTAAGTAATGAACTGTCTCAAATTTCCCTTCTGCCTGCCTCAAAAATAATAAATATAGTTTGGTTTTACTATGACGTAGATTTTGGTTAAATTGGCTTGTATAATTTTCCCCATGACACAGTGATTAGGAACTCTTTCCTTTTGATGGACCATTTTGAAGAATCACAGTTACATTTCCTGAGGAAGCTGTCTCTAGGGCATCTGTGTCAGTTGCTCAAGTCTGCATCTTTTCCATCTGAGTCTTTTACAGAACTATCATAAAGCATCTTTGAGCTATTGGGCCAATAATGTGCAGTTGTCATTTGAAAATCCCTAATTCTCTGGATTTTCATGTGTGATCCAGTTAGACATGGAAATTGTTTTAGCTGCTTATGTGCTCTGTCTGCAGCTGCTCTATAATTGAAATTAAATGCGAAGTTGTACAAATATCTAGTCTAGGCAGGGGTTTGTGATAAGTACATGAAAACACGCTATTTAGTACATGTTATGTTGTTTTGGAATGCAATATTGGCTAATTATTGAGACTACATGAAATCCTCTGCTAAATCATCAGTTTTAAAATACATAGTGTGAGTATCAGTGTTCATGGCTAGCATAGCAGGGTAGTGGGTATTTGCAAGTAGTATGAAGTGTGAGTTTGTACCCTTATCAGAATCAATTGCAGCTAACAGCTGGTGCTTGAATGTAGGCTTTACTCTTTTCTGAAGATAAAATACTTCTATTAATTATAATCTGCATTGCTAAAACAAAACCAAAAATGCCTGTATAAATCCATTCAAATGAGAAGAATTCTTTTGATTGGAGAACATTGCTGTCTGCAATTTTTGGTGGCATTTTACAGCCTGTAGCTAGTTAGCATTTATAAAGTGTGGTAAAAATACTATCTGTATTTAAGAATCAACTTTCAACCATGGCAAGGTATTTTAGTGAAGGAGAGAAAGTGAATAAATTTACCTGTGTGGGTTTTTGTTTTGGTTTTAGGAAAAATAAATTGAAAAGTCTCAGGGAAAACATTTCTTTTGCAGTGTAGAATTAAATGTTTCTTTGGGAAATGTATCACCATATTTCTAAAGTACTAATGAGCTTAGTGTCTTGCAAAATTTATTATATGACTGTGTATGAAGTCATGATTAACACAGGGAGACCCCCATAACTTAAAATTAGCTACAGTTAAATCTTAGAAGTAAAATGCAGGATGATGCAGGGATTTTATATGTCCTGTTTTCTTCCAATAGGGAAAAGAAGTTACTGCTCAAAAGTCAAGAAGTAAGTATTTCAACATTTGTAGAGGTTTTTGGTTTGCCTCTGAATGCTTAAAAATGTGCTACAGTTCTCATCTGGTTGACTGCGCTGCTGTATTCTAATTTGTGTGTTTAAGAAAACCAGAAAAACTTCATGGAAGTCAAGGGTTTGTCAGTACATGTGCATATCAGCTTATTTACTCAGCTACTGGAGTAACTTGCTGCATGAAGAAAATTATTTCTCTCTTAATTTCCTTTTTATTCCCCTTGAGCAGGTAAACTGAAAAATCCATTTGTCAAGGTGGAAGATAGAAGTTGGTAAGTGTTCTCTTCGTGCATTCAACAATGTGGTTTTCAAACTGAGTAGTTCAGAAATGTTTAGTATGTCTTGAGGAAATGACCTTCAGATTTCAAGGTCCTTCAACTTCCTGACTTTAGATGCCAGGCATACTGTCATCTTAAAATAAGATACAAAATTTTAATTTTGGTATGTTCTGATTGGGTATCTGTGTTTAGTGACTGAATGAGATTGAGCAGGTAATAGCAGAGTGGGGAATAGATAGGTAGGAAATAGATAATGGCAGTGGCAAATTACTATATAGCTCCAGTTTGTAGATCCTGAGAGTGAGTTCTTTGGGTTACTTTCTACCAAGGGCCATATGAATGAAAAGGAAACCTGGAAGCTCTGAACTTTGACATCCTGCAGCTCTGTGGCAAGGGACCTGGGGGTTCTGGTGGATGACAAGCTCAATATGATGAACAGCGAGCTGCCAACAGGATGCTGGGCTGCGTTAGCAAGGGCATCACCAGCAGAGACAAAGTCATTAGGCTGCTCTACTCAGCGCTTGTCAGGCCACACCTGGAATACTGTGTTCAGTTTTGGTCCCTGCTGTGCAAAAAGGATGTGGGCAGGCTGGAGAGGGTCCAGAGAAGGGCCAGAAGATGATCAAAGGATTGAGAAGCCACCATGTGAGGAAAGGCTGAGAGAACTGGGCTTGTTCAGCCTTGAGAAAAGAAGACTTAGGGGAGACCTCATCACCATGTTCCAGTATTTAAAGGGTGGCTACAAGAAGATGGAGGCTCTCTGGGGAGATTCTGATTAGACTCAAGAGGGGAATTTTTCTCTATGACAACAATCAGCCATTGGAATAATGTCCCCAGGGAAGCGGTGGATTCCCCAATATTAGACACTTTTAAGATTCAGCTGGGCAGGATGCTGGGCCATCTTGTCTAGACTCTGCTTTTGCCACAAAAGGTTGGACCAGATCATCCTTCAAGTCCTTTCCAACCTGGTGTTCTATGACTCTGTGATTGATTCTATGATCTTAGGTCTATATCCAATAGCCCAAAAGGCCAATAAAACTTTGTATACTAAATTCCAGTCCTGTAGTTCCAATTCAATAACATTCATCTTCTGCAGAGACTATTTAGATGTAAGGAAATAAGTTGTTATAGATTTGTCATAGAATCATTTAGATTGGAAAAGACTTTTAAGATCATAGAATCCAACTTTAAACGTAACACTGCCAGTCATCCCTTGAAATTAGGTTTAATTTCCTGTTCAATCATTTATTTTTTTTTTTTTTTTTAAAAAGCTATTAATCTGATTTCAGTATCCAGAGTAGCATGAAATCTGATACTTTCAGCCTTGAAAATTTTCACATCTTTCTGGTCCTGTAATTGGTCAGACCTGGTTGTTTAAGAAAATACCATTTTCCCAGAAGTTTAGAGAGCAATGAATTACAAAAAAGCACAGACCTGCACAGTATGTTTTGTACCTTTATATTCTTATCTACCTTCTGCTTTATGACGATGTTTATAAGCTCTAAATTCTTTCACCTTATTTGACACTTTCCTGAATTTAAAAAAAAAATCAAAATCTGGTCTTGCACTGTGAGTTGATGTCGTATTTATGAGGGACATGAGGATAGTGGGGAGAATTGGACAAACACAGTTCTAAGTACAAAAATTCGTATAGAAATAATTTGACTTCTGAATGTAGCCTTTTACTAAACAGCTGAAACACTGTTTAATGTCTATGTAACTTAATGTTCTTTCATGTGTAACTGTTTATGCAACATAAGTAACAGTTCAGAAGCAGAATAAGATACTTATCTGTCCCTGTTACATTTTCAGACTTGCTCTTTTTCTTCTGCCTGGATAGCTTATAATTCTGGGATACTTATCTGCTTAGCATTCTGTGTATGTTACATGTGAAAGAGAAATACTTCAATATTTTTACCTGACTGTAATTTGTGCTGTAAACTCTATTTTTCCATTTCTGATGGTTCTAATGCACTTCTTTTGTCTAAAACAGTCACTACCGACCGTTTTATCTGCAGCTACCGAGTTTTCCAGTTCTGAACTACTGTGTTCCAAAACCGTATAGTCCCTTTGAGGTGGATAAGAAGTATCCTTCTGGTCAAAAGCAAATTCAGCCTAAGCAAAGGTTTGTTGAAAACTTGTTATTGAGGTGTAGCTAGAGGACAGTGCAGTTCTCTAAAATAATTCTAACATAATTGTTTTCCAAAATAGTTGCTCTACTTCTAATTTTGTGTGATTTGTAATACTAATAGCAATGTCTGATATGATGTGTTTGCTGCACTGTAACTGTTGGTGTCTGTCTATCTTTCTGTACCGTCTTTATCCTGTCTTTAGTCCTTTTTTTGGACATACAGATGCATACATCCAAAAATGCAGCCTTCTCCTATCACTGTGGGTCAGCATAAGATATTTTTTTCCTTTCTGCCACTGGTTTCTTCTTTGTCCTCCTCTTGGATGCCATCCAGTAAGTATTTTTCGGGAAGTGGTTTTCTTAAGACTTCTTTTGATATTTGTCAGTATAATGCTAAAGTAGTCAGTTTAAAACAGTGATACTCAGTCACAGTGCAAAATCGTTGATAAAGAGTGCCCATTGTTGATAAAGTCTAATTTATAGAAATTAGACTCTGCAAATACTGCTTCAGCTCTTCGGTGATGGAAAGTGGATGATAACTGCCCAGCAGAATTGCAGCAAGTGCTTATATGATACATTCTGGCATTCAGGCTCTATTAGAGCATTCCAGATGCAGTTAGGACTTTTGGTAAATCATTTTTGTGTTTTGGAATTACTTAGGAGTCTTAATTATCTGGGGTTTTTTTTTGCGAATCTAACTATTGGCTTGAATTTCTTCAGCCTAGTGTATCTGGAGTATTAATGACTCTTCCATTGACTCCTAAAATTGATTCATATGAGAGATTAAAGATATTTAGGTGAAAGGTAGCTTTGCTATGTAGGTGACTTTCTGTATCTAGTAACTTGGGCTGCTTCTCTGTCTGTGGAGTCTAAGACTTATTTAGATGTGATCCTTGTTTTCTCTATAAACTAACTTCTCCACTGTTCAGGTTCTGTCCAGTCTTAACCTCCAGCACTATAATAATGGTGTTCAGCTGATGTTGCCATGATGAATTTTATATATATATATATATTTTTTTTTTTTTAATTGCAGTGAAGGAAGCGCTATGCAAAAGCAAAGCAAATATAATACAGCAGTAACCCTTGCAATAATAAGGCAATTTCTGATGGTTTCTCTTGAGAGGGGGCTAGAATGGCCCATTTTTTTTTAGAGCATTAAAAATAAAAAAGGCAATATTATCTTCATTTATATGGATTAAGGAATATGATATATTAAAAATTTCAGGAGTTATGTTTGAATTAATATTCCTGTATCATCTTTCAAGTTGGCACATGCCAAAGAGCTGTTTAGATGGGAGATTATTTCATACTCACATGTAAATGCGAGGAATGGTAGTTTCAGGAGAGAGAAAGGGGAGTGCTCCCATATCTTTATCTGGGAGAAACGCTTGTTGAAGCTGAATTGTTAATTCTGCTTGCTTCTGCATCAGGCAAGACCCGCAGACATGATTCAATCTTCAGATGATAAATGCTGTTCCTTATATCTGGCTTGATTGCTTCTCTGTGATATTTACAGTTCTAAAGAGGGAAAGTAAAAAGGCTTGTGTAATAGTAAAGTACAATTAGGTGGAGCTTGTCCTGTGGAACCCAACAAATGCTGGGGCAGGTGTTACCAATTTAGACCTGTTGATTGAAAGCAGTTGTTGAAAGCAGTGTACATGTATGGTGCTGGGCAACACATTACTATGCCTTATAAGTTAAAGATTTTTTAAGACAAGTTTTTTGATATAAGATCCTGAGCTTACATCCATGCAGATACTTGGTAAGTCTGTCAGAATGATTTGTGGCTGGACAGGGAGATGGCACTGTTCCCCTCAAGTAAAAGGGAAGTGGAGACAGACGGTTTTACTTTACCACTAGCGTATCATCCTTAGGTAGTTTAATAGTGAATTGCAGCAAACAGTAGCTCTTTCCAGATGAGGACTCTGAAGGTCATGGGGCAGCTATTAAAAACCTCTTTGTGTTTTAATATCTATGAAGAAGCTGAGGTTCATTTCCTTGTCTTTCCGCTTAGCCTGTACCTAGAGAAATGATGGCATTTGGTCAGCATATTCAAAAGCTATGTATAACCAACAAGTAGGACTGTTCTTTTGCCAAAGAATGAGAGGTCATCTGTTAGACCATGTGGTTTTGCTGCATGTTTTGTTGGCATCAAAAGTACAGTCGATGAGATGTTAGACGACTTCTTTTTTCTAGTTTTGATTTTATCAAACCTCCTTTTCTTTTATCAGCTTTGCACAGAGCTGGTATGTCCTTTGATTTGTCAAGTGAGATTTTTTTGTTTAGCAATTTTGCATTGTTTATTCTGAGTCGGTGGTAGTACCCCTGTACTAAGCTGGACATTTTATGCCTACCTATAGTTCTGCTGGGTCTGCCTGTCTTGTTGCAGTAAATATTTTTTTAATTAAGGAATAATTTTTCTCTTTGTTTTTCCCAAGCATTGGATAACATAATGTAAATAGTTTGAGGGGAAATAAAGATATTTTCTCTTTTTCAATTGAGTAAGAATGAGCATGCTCTGAAAAACAAGTATGGAGCTCAGGTCCCTATTTGACACTCATTAATATATATTTTCTGTTAACAGAAACAAAATAAATATGGACAAGGATGGTGGAACTCCTGTTCAGCTCCCTCAGAAGGACAAAAAAAAGAGAGGATATTGTGAATGTTGTGGGAAGAAATATGAAGATCTACACACAGTATGTGAAATGTCAAGTATATAGTTTGATACAGTCATATTTCTTAAGTGTGGTATCAATAGTCTTTTCTCCCTGTTAGTTTAATCTATTTTTTATCTTAAAAGACTTTTTTAATATATCCCCTAAAAAGCAGCCAGTGAGTATTTTTTTCCCTTACAGGTTTTAATTCTTGATTCCTGCCTCTATATATGATAGCTGAAGGCACTAATAGTTCATGTGTCAGAGACACTGGTAATAAATCAACGGTATTTACTTACTGCTTCATATCATACTGCTGACTTGTATATTCGTATCTGTAGTATTAGATTTGTTTCATGTTTTTTTCTTGAATTCCAGCATCTTGAAAGTGAACAGCACCGAAATTTTGCACAAAGCACACAGTATCAAGTTGTCGATGATATAATCTCCAAGTTTGTTTATGAGTTTGTTGAATACAAGGATGATGCGAAAAAAATAGAAAGGTAAGTTATGTGTTCTGAATTTTAAAGACTCTGTGAGTTAAGACATAAAACATAAAGGTACTTAGTTCTGAAATTCTGGATCTGGTACAGAATAAATTCATATTTTTCAGTCTGCAATAAATCAGTCAAATCTGCAATGCGGTTGTAACTGGCAAGTCAGTTCTATAAAGCAGAAATTATAAAAAAAACTAAAACCAAACATTAAAAGTGTAGATGGCATCACAGGAAAATGAGACTGAAAGGAATTACCAAAAGTTGTCCTCATCCTTCAGCTTCAAAAGGCAAGATGTGCTGTACTAAAATATTGCTGACGGAAGGACAGCAACATCTGGACATCTTGCTCTAAGAACTTGCTAGCGTTCTTAGTAGTCTAAGAACAGCAAACAATATCCTCTGCAGTCCATCTGATCCCCTTACCAGTGGAAAACCTTTTTGTAGTCTAATCTAGATCTTCCTATCTCTACTCTAAGCCTCTGGGCTTCTGTACCACCTGTGCTGGACAGGGAAAGCAGACTTTCCTTTCTTGTTCATAGCTCAAAAGCTTAACTGGGAGAGAAGGACTTATTTCATGTCTTGGACTGTAGGCACCAGCATCTTCATTACTTGGAACAGTAACTCAATTCAGGATTGCTCTTATTTATTTGTAAGTCAGTCAGGAGATAAGGAATACATTTCTCATTTATTTTTAAAAGAAGAAAGTATTGAAGAAATAAAGGTATTCCTAGTGAAACTGAAAGAAATTCAAAGAGAGTCAAACAACTGGTAGCCTAATGAAGGCAAGCCTTTATTCTTTTTGTGATTTCAAAATACTCGGAGTGGTTAGGTTTGAAATACTATGTCAAGAAAAGCATATATAATTATGCTAATTTTGTGTGTATGTAGCATAGAACATTTGTAAGTATTTATAGTCACTGCATTATATTCATTAACTTCTTTTGTTCTTAATACCGCTGTGAATTGCGATTTACTGAAATACTAGACTGCTTACTTCATGTATTTTTAAAATAATTTTATGAGCTGTAGAAATCAATAAGGAAACATCAAATTCAAATATAAGACACTGTTTCTGTAGAAATAGTGTGTTGCTACCCTAAATATACCTTCCCTTTAAGTGTAAAAACAAAACCTGCTTTGTCACTTTGGTTGCTTTTCTAGAATCAGTTGTATATGGAGTTATGTTACCCATGTCTCTTTCAAGCACTTGTTAATCATTTTAAACAATTCCATTGTAGGACAAAATGTAGTACAGGATGTTTTTCTCCTATTATCGGAAAGATAACTAGACCAGATGAGCTGAAAGAACGACTGAAAAAGCAACGCATTTCATTGAAAAGTTACTCGTGGAAGGACACTGCAATGCAGGCACTCAAACTGGATCTCCAGCCTGCAGAAGTACAACCAAATTCTGTGCCAATACCTACCCCTGTTTATGGATCTGTCTGTTCAGGTCTTTGTCACCTGTCACAACCTTCAGAACTAAAAAGTAAGTTCAGAAATAATGATGAAAATTTAAAAACTGATTGCTCTTGTGTTGCAAACTTAAGAGAAACTGTTGTATTATCAAATTTCGTGCAACCACTCCCTCAGAAAGGTGACAAAGCATACACAGAGAACTTGTCTCGACCATCTCAGCCATTCGGTAAAGAAATACTGGAACCAGAAGTAAATAAAAAGAATTTACAGTGTTTTCAAGAAGGCATGCGTACTTTATATTCACATACTCAGGTTACAGATTTTAGTGAAAAATACAAAAACCCATCACAGCCAAAACGAAAATTAAATAATGCGGTAGTTCTGCCAGCAAAGTGTTTGAAAAAAACAGATGCCAATCCTACATTAGTCAAGAAACATCACGATTTATGTGATAATCATCAACAGATGCAGCACAATGTAGTTCTGGAGGCTGAGGGATCTGAGACTGCTGTAAACAAAGAACTTAATGAATTGGCTGCCAGCAGCGCACACAGTTCACCATCTGGAAAGCTGCCCAGAAAAGTGAAGGTTTACTTGGGAAGAAATAAAAGAGAAACCTGGAAACAGAGTACGGAGTTATGTGTAAAGTATACAGATGGACTGTCTGTTCCTGAAGAGAGGAGAAGTTCTTGTAGCTCACCAGTGCAGGCCCTACTGGAATTATTTCAGACAAGTGAAATAAACTCAGAATTTGAGGGTTTTTCAGGTTCCACTGAGAACAAAGGTTCAACTAGCATAAAAGATGTATGGGAAGGGCAGAATACAAATGTTATGTGGTCATTGTTTTCCTCTTCATCCTCCTCCCCATTTGTTGGATTTTAATGCTGCTTTATTTAATTTAATGATTTTCAAATAAACTTGCAAATTTAAGATTTCATTCATGGAAACTTTAATTGCTGTATTACATGTACAGATGGCTTTATTTTCAAGTTTTTTAGTGCAGTGCACTTGACAAAATAAGCTAGTACTGTTTGCCCTTTCATTCTTGTTACTTTGCTATATGAACTGCTCAACATATTTCTACATTTCCTTTAAAACAGATCTCTTCTTTAAATCTACTTGATTCCAGCTTCCCCTCCTTATATTAATCTACGCAAATGACAGCAAACAAGCAAAAAACATAAGTATCCTTCCTTCTGCTACATTTTGGTTTGTACCTACTCCTTTGCTTGTCTTCTGCAACTGAGACAAGATCAAATGAGAAAAGCCAAGTAAAGCTGAGGGACTACTTATAAGTCACAAACATCTTATGAACAAGTATACTTAGATCAACTGCAGGAAAAAAACCAACAAACAAAAAACAACCACACAAAAAAATACAAACCACCCCCCTCCCCAACAAAAACACACAAAAATCAGAGACAGAAAATAAGCCAAGATCTTGAATTTCTCTTTCCAATAAGATATGATTCTTTGATTTAAAAAAAAAAATTGGTATTAAAAAAAAGTTTAGGTAACCAGAACAAATCAAAATGGTTAACCTGGAACCAATGAGCCGTGTGAACTACTGAACTCTCCAAGGGGCTGCACACAAACTGGAGTCTCTCTCCTCCACTACAGCCTATTAGCAATATTTGTCTTTGCAATAGATAGATATTCTTCATGCTTCAGAACTTTCACAAATGATTTTCCAAATGAAAATAAACTTACCCCTCACACCAGGGACCTTTCCAGCACTGCCTCCCCCAAGGATTTTGTATTCATAGTAGAAAGATTTCCTTGCTTGACACTTCAGGCAGATTCAACATGTCTATCACAATAAAGAATATCACAACATTCTCCTAGTTCACTTTCACCTGAATAGAAAGAAAAGCATTTGAAAGTAAACAAAAGAACCTGCTCCATATGTTGCAATGAATGGCATTAAACTATCCTGTGAAAGACGGCTGCTGCCACTGGCAGCTGGGTCCAGGAGATGAAGCATCAACAGTGGCAACTCAGGAAACTGAGAGTCACAGAATCTTGCACAAATCTCCTTCAATAGAACGACAAATGAGATCTGGGATTCATGAGCAATGTACAAATGTAAAGCAGGTGAAGAAAACATCTGTGACGTGAAACAAACTTCTCTATACCTTGTTCAGTAGGTGTTTACTTTTCTGCAAAGCTACACAGGCACACAGGAACCAACAATCTCCCCGAATTTCTTGTTCCACTTGTAGATCCTGCGGGCAATGCAGGGTTCCCCAGCACAGGTGGGATTCTATCCTCAGGAATACCTGGGAGAAACTGGGAATTCTACTCTGAGCTGGAGGAGGAGAGAGGCTTAATGGTCACCTGAACAGCTCTGAGAGGCTGAGGGAAACAAACCCCAGGTCTATTTTGATGAGGAGTGTGACAGAAGAACTGTCAGAGAAATTATTGATCTTCACATGGTGGGTTCCTGGAATAATGGCAAAGGTCACATTTTCGGTTCACTACAGCTAAACTTGTCACAACGCTTAGTTTGACAGTCAATAAGGCATCCGTGTAAATGGAAGATGCCTACCAGGGTCACATACGTTGTCCTGCAAAGTAACACGTGCTAAAACAGATGCCTGGGATCCCAAAAGCTGCTCGCGGTTCCTGGTGTGGTCCAGGCTGCTGCTGCTGGCAGCGGGGTCCAGGAGGCGCAGCACCAACAGTGGCAACTCAGGAAGTGGGAAGTCTCAAAATCTTGCACAATTCTCCTTCAATAGAACAAAGAAAAAGGAAAGGCATTTGTGCAGAAAACACCATTATCCATCTTTTCCAGGAAAACAAAACACAACAGAAAAGATAATCCCATTCAAGGCGCAAAGAGCAGAGCTTGGAGTCCTGAAGACCAACAATGCCGATGGCCCGTTTAAAAAGCTAATGAGGCACAGCAGAGACCTGAGTTTATTATTGGTTTATCCCACTTCAGCCCAAGCTAAGGTGATGGTGAAGTCCAAATTCATTTAAAGCCAGAAAATGCAAATCCAGTAACAGCAAATAAGTCTCCATCCACACGTGGGTGTAAACAGATTTTTTTGGTGAAAAAATATTCTCCTGAATTTCCCCTCTTCCTGTTCTACATAGATCCCCATGGCAGGGCTAAAATTTGCCCCAAAGTATGCAACAGATTCTCTCTCACAATTACTTTAGCTGAGCCTCTTCCGAATGTTTCACCTATTTTTCACACTAGCCCTGTATCCTGGTGGTACATCAGCTCAGAGATGCTTCCCAGGAGCTCAGCGAGAGGCACGGATCTGCCCACACATTGAAAACAATGTGGCACGGAGTCTATGAACCATCACACGTGCTCTGCAACACCCAACGATGCTTTGCCCTCAGGTTCGTGAGACCAAACGGCACAGACGGAAGAAGGCATGTTTGCAAAGGAGACAGGAGTAAAGGAGAAAAACTTTATTCAAATAAAGGGAGAGTCCACTGGGGGTGTGAGTCCACAACACGGGTTCCCATGGGATCTCTCAAAAGGTGGGGGGATGCAGTCCCCCTTTTAATCCTAGTTCCGTGGCTGCAAACAATCCCTCGTCCTTTCTCCATTGCCTAAGGTGCTCAGCGGACACAGACTTTCCGACACCCCCACTACATATCTCCCTACCAATATATCTTTTTAGCTGATCGGTCAATCACAGTTCACTGGTACACTGCAGCCAATAGCACACGCTCACAGTTTTCCCACCACAAGGTGTCCATTTTCCCATCACCACCTCTTGGTACCTGCGGCTCTTTGTGTGCACACTTTGGGCAGCCAGGAGGGGCCCGATCGCAGGGAACCCCTCCCCTGCTTTGGGCAGATGATCCCTGTCACAATGGATCAGGGTAGGGACTGCTGCCCTTTAGCCAACAGATGAAAAGCAATATCTTTAACAAGGCTAATGCCCTAAAACCAGCTAACAGGAAACCAATTAACAGTATGAGCATGGCATCACATTTTTACATTTTTGTAAAGGCATGATAGTTGTTCCTAACAGAAGCAAACACTGGACAGCAAAAGGTCAGAAAAGAACCAGTCATAGCTGCCATCCACAGGTTGGCTTTCATTAGTCAATCTTAAAGCTCTTTCGAAAAGTGAACACCAGGGTTGATCAGGCCTAGAAAGATAAAGCAAATTGCTGAGAGTCAGAGACAAGCTATGAACAGACCTAGGAACAGAAGTTGAAGTTCCCAAGTCCCATTCCAGCACTTTGTAACCTCAACAGTTCATCAGTCTTCAGGTCCCAACAACACAGATGATATAGGAGGCAAAAACCTATCTTGTTTATTGAAAACGCATGTGAGCAAAGTTCTCTTTTCCTGAACTGAACAGAAACACAGAATGGGAACTTTCTTTGCTCACATTTTCTAGTCCTGTGTTCACTGTAGTTCTGTGCTCTAAGCAACACTTCCTCTCTCAGGGCTTGGCTGGACATACTATGTGTATCTCTGTGTTATCTTCCTCCCACGGAGAAATTCTGATGCCACCAACCAATTAACAGCTCTTGTTGTGAAGCTCTTAGAAGACTGGGGGTGCAGGGCAGGGAGGAACAGCCGAGTTGAGAAATCCAAATTAGTGTCTCTAGTAGAAAGAACCCAAACAAACAAACAAAAAACAACAAACAGCCAAACAAAACCCCACCAACAACCAAACAAACAAAAAGGCTGCTTAGCAATAGCCTGCTCTGTTTAGCTTGACATCAGGCCAGGCAGCAAGCACATGCTACCACACCAAGCAATACAGGCACAGCATGGAACCAGTCAGTGTTTTCTAATACACACTGAGCCTGTCTCTGGAACAGGAAAAAAACCAAACAAACAGAAAAAAACCCAACAAAACAAACAAAACCAAACAAAAGTGCCCTGGTATTAAGGTGTAAGAGATAACACACATCCTGGGCAGAGGTGTACCAGGAACCCTTTCCGGCCTTGGCACACCACATTCATCATCTGTTTGCCTCAGACCTTTCTGAAGATGCTGTTCTTTCCCTGTCCTCTGCAGTCATTACATTTGCTTCCCACTCCTATGGCCTGAAACCCTCATAGCAAAAGGAGGTTTCTTCATCTCTTTAAAACACCCAAATCTAACATCTCTTATCTGTACTGGTGAGCTCTTGCAATAGTACTTGTGGCAGAGAGTGAGCGAGAATTCTGTGAGAGAGCTACTGCTTGTGAATACTGAAAATACTAAAACAAGGAGTATTTAATTCCTCTCAAACAGCTTCCTCGTAAACTTCAGCCTAAGCTTTTCTGAAATAATTTTGCCTCATTGTACTTCAGCATGCCCACAGCTTTCACTTAGCAGTAGGAAAACACACTGCCCACAGTGTCCAAAAGGCCAGGCTCAGACTAAGCCTCTTGTTGGACCCAGCCTTACTCAGTGGGACCCAGATTTACCCTCCAGAAAGGTTTAGGAGAGCAGACAACGGGCAAGACGACATGGTCACTGCAAAAGCAGCAAGACCACTCACACGGGATACACTGCAACACTATGAGGTAAAGTGTGCAGGAAAGAGAGGGGACCTTGCTAGTAATGGAGTAGCCCCATATGTCTGAGAAGGTTTCATGTCAAATTAACTAATCATGGTAACAAGAACACAGATTTAGGACTGAATAATCCAAGTGGAGTACAATGCCAGATCTATACAAGAAAGATGTAACATTAGATCCATCATTGGGCTTCCCCATGGCTGGAGCGAGATGGCAACGCTCAGTACAACACTGAGCAGAGGAGCTGCCAGGGTGAGAAACCGCACGGAAAACGGAGATTTTGCTGCCGCCACCACCACGCAGGGTGGGCAGACACCGTGCTGTGCCGCAACGCGGAGACCGCGTCCTTACGAACTGCGGTGGCTGCTTCAAGCAGCAACCACTTGGGGACCTCAGAGCAAAACTGCTGCTCGTGCAGTACGGGGAGCACCGCGCACCTGCCATAGGGAGCTGTCTTCATGGATCTATTTTTATTATATAATAATGCTTTCCGTTTCTGATTGCTCTAGGGCACAGCAACCTGTGGGTTCCATGGAACACTAAGCTAGAAAACAACAGGGCTAGAGCATAAATTAATAATCAATGACACACTCACCAAGCCTGACCACTCAGATTTTTAAGAAAGGCTTAATAAAATAATTTTTTTTTAAAAGGGTGTTCTGTTTTTGTGGGGTATTTTTGTTGTTTTGGGGTTTTTAAATTGTTAATATTTTTGTTGTTTTGTTTTTGTTTCCTTCTTAATAGGTGCTGCTTTATCATAGCTAGTGAAAGGCTCTAACCCCAGATTTGGGGTTAATTGCTATGCAAAACCAATAAGCATGATGTGGCGGCATTTTGATAGAATAATTTTCTAAAATCATTATGGTACATTCTAAATAACAACACTATAAATAACTGGATGTTACATTGTAAATAAGGCAGTCCATTACTTACAGACTACTGCTGTTTTGTGGAGATTTGGTTGTTTCCCTTCCTATACCTTCTGCTGCAGCTTATTAGAGAACAAAAAAAAAAAAAAGTCACTTGCTTACCTAATATTTCTTCTGCTGAAATTGTCTTGGGGAGCCTATGTAATCACAAAGAGGTAGGATTGGGAAAGCACATATTATATTTTTTGGCTACTCTGACATAATTAATTTTTAGACTAAAACTGCCTGTATTGTGTATTTCAGTCAATAGGAAAGCAGTAGATGTAGATTTTATTTTTCTTTAAAAACAAACAAACAAACAGGCAAACAAAACCAACCAACCAAAAAACCAAAACCAAACCAACCAACCAAACAAAAAACATAACACAAAACCAACCAAGCAAACAAAAGGTTTCTGATTGACTTGGGTCATTTGTTTGATTTTTTTCTCAGAGCAGCCAGCCTGTCTGACCGGCTTCCTCAGAGGCAGAGTGAAAGACGCAAGTGAGAATCAGGAAGACTTTTTTAATACTTCAAATGTTTACCAGAGCTGATCTCTTTCAGAATTCCCATATCTGTAAATCAGTGCAGGGTATGAGTATGAAATTGCAGTGGGGGGGTAATTGCAAACCTTTATTAATAAATGTAAGTGGCCTAAGGTCATATGAGAGATCTAAACCAGCAGAAATTACTCTCATTAATTTTTGCATAAATTACTAGATCGCGCTTTTTTTTTCTTGCCCGCTTAATATTCTCAAACTTATTCTTGCCAGTTTTCTTACGGTTAAAGTGCTTTCAGTCGTTGCATACTGTTGTCTGTCCTTTATAGGATGTTTTCTGTGAGGAGTAGGTAAAGCTGCTTGGTGTGCAGGAGTGGGTGAGGAAAATGACACAAAATTACCTTCCTTTAAAGAGTGTATGAATTGCAAACTTAATGATGAAAGTAGCTGCTTAGGGCACTACTGTCACCTTAAAGGTGATATTCCTTATTCCAGTATTCATATAATTGCCTGTACAGTCTGGTAAGAACTGCTTGTGAACTGCTTGTGCTCTCTCCATCATCCTGGTTACTTCCTTCTGGTCTGGATTCACATCAAGAAAATTATATATAATTACAGAAAATTAATATATAATAAATATTATATATACAACATATTTTATATATTTTATATATTATAAATATAATTACAGAAATGAGCAAAATTAACATTTAAAAAAAGAGTTGATCTTGAATATGTATGTCTGTATATATTTTGCCTGTAATTTACCAATATATAGTGGTTTAGGACTGGGGTTTTAAAGTAGAGTCACTGCTACTGATTGCAAAAAGCACTTTTAGTCATGATGCAGATTTTGTGTGCAGATGACCAGTCATGTTAGTGCATGCTAAGAAACCCCTTTGTATGTAGTAGGTCGAGATAGTGTCGCAGTAAGCCTATTGACTATTTCTAAACCTGATTTATTCAGCATGTTATGTGCAATTTTCATGCATTTACTATCTTTCGAGCTTGTTTTTTCTTCTTAAACAGTTTTAACAAAAAATTTAAAATAATTATATTACTATTTGAAAAAGTAATTGAATGTGGTAGGCTAGTTATTAGACCATTTATCCCCCTCTCTGACTTCCTCCCAGATAAGAAAATGAGTATTTTCAAAATATATGGCAGGGCTTCTGAGAACTGTCAAACACTTCAGACAAACGCTACCACAAGTACCTCTGCAGTCACTGGAATAAAGGCTTAGCATTAGAAGTGCATTTTATCAGTAAGTACATCGTTATGATAATTACACATTATATAAATACAGTTTGACTGCTTTCTTCATAATTACACAAATTTCCTGTAGTACACTTCGGTTTTTTATTGTCTTACTTTCTGTGAATCTGAACACCTGCTGTAGGTAATTTTTATCTCCTATTCAAACCCGGTTCTTAGTATACTAATTGTTGCTTCGTTTGCATCATGGCGCTATATTTCCATACTGTCTGCAGCGTACACCTGTACACAGAGTGGGGTTCCAAATTTTGATGAAGCACCCAAATCTTTATTGTTAAAAAAAAAAAGTGAAAGCTTTAACATTTGTGTAGAATGGACACTACTTCAGTTTAAACTCCGATTGAAAAAAAAAAATCCCCTAGACTTTTACATTATAAAATCACTCTTATTTTAGTGAGCAAGCACACACATTCTGGGGATGTGAAATATTTAGCACAATCTTTAAAATGTTCAACTAGAAGGCAGGTGCATGCACACACAAATGCCGTTACAGAAAGCCTGTGCAGACACTACTGGTTTGGCACTTTAGTTTGAGTTGTGACTGATCTATTCAGACCCACTCTGTTTCGTTACAATGGGAGAGAGCAAAATGATTTTCAGTAAAGACTTTAAAAATGGAAACCGTAGCTACACGATACAAAGTTAGGATGGAGGTAACAACATCAAAAGAAATACAGGTGTTGAAATTTGGTTTTAGAAATAAAGCATTAAGAGAAGTTGTGTTTTACTTTGGTTACACCTACACCAAGTTTGGTTTGGTATCTTTGCAGTGGATGCCCAGCCACTGTGTATGAGTTTGTTCCATGGTATATGTTTATGTGGAACAGAAATGTTGTTTCTCTTCAGGTAAATCTGTAGTACGGCTGAGAGGATAGAGTTCCCAAGGGTGGGGAATGCTTCTGTGTGTGTGTGCATATGCGTATGGGTGTACATATAGATACTCATATGGGTATATGGTGATAGTGGGGATGAGTGACTCCAAAACCACACACACGTATGGAAGTTCTGCATTAGTTTCTGAGCTTCACGCACTCAGCAGCAGGGTCCTCAAGCAGTAATCTCTCTTGTTCGGCATCTGACTACACGCCAAGTGAAACAAGTGCTGGGTAGGTGACTGAAAATCCAGCCCTCCCCTTTGGAGCTGAGGGAAAGGTAGTTACAGCCTGAGGAGCACTGAGCATCTTAATGTCTGTTCTGTCCTTCAGGGGTTGCGACTGTGCATCAAGGTGAACAAATCCATGTTCCACCTCAGTTATCCCTTCATGATACCACTGTTCTGTGTTATCTCCTGGCCCATATGACTGCAAGGCATACAACTCCTTAGGTACACCTATGGGGTGTGTGTGTGTGCCTTCATCCTGCGTTCTGAAGAGCCTCTGCTAATGTAACTGGTGGTGGTATCTATGAAGCTCTTGTGCAGTCTCTGAGGGCAGGAATGATGAAAAAACGGTAGCCGCCTTCACTGGTGTAGTTACGGGGGTGTATGTGGACACTGGGTGAAAATATGAATCCCCATCTGTCCCCTAGTTGGAGAATAATTGTGACCTATGTGGTTCGTGTGACCTCTGGGCAGTTGGCTGATAAACACCAAGGGCTGATCAAAGCAGCCTGTGCTGGGCTTTTCGATACATTGATAGCTGACACCACAGCACCATTAATTCATGGTCTGTCTTGACCTTATACTGAGTTTACCCAAAGGTGGAAGTCACTACCTTGCCCTGATTTCATTCTGTAGATGCTCCATGTCTGAGATTTTTAACACATGCGATTAGATTGTATTAAGAATTATGGGAAAATCCTGAGATAGTAAAGTGTAAAATAGAACTACAAAACTGTGAACAAGGGTTCATACAGTTCTTGGGTAACTGAGTAGCTTGTATGTTGTTTGCATCATGGCAGGAGATGGAGTCCTTTTTATGCCTCTCATTTTTTTTTCTATTATGTTTCATCTCATTAAAATATTTTTCTGAAAAATAAGCTATTTTCTTTGAAGTGCTTAGTGCGACTCAGGTTTAGTTGTAACCTCTATATGCCTCTAATCTCCATTCTTGAAGACAAACAAGGGGAAATTTTAGCAGCCAATCGATCCAAAGCAATTGTAAAGCTTATTTACACAAACGGTATATGTAGACAGACTAGAAATTGAATGCCAAAATTTGTTTCTTACCATAACTACTTCCCTGGACTATGTAAGGAAATGGTTCATGCTATCAAATGCAAGCATAAGTTAAGGCAAATACCATTAGTAATACTAGCCAGTAATAATTTCACCACTGATACCTTTAGCAGAGCGAAGGTAAGCGCGAACTGAGTTTGTTAGCCAGAATAACATCACTGAAGGTGAGATAAGGTTAATATTTTGGGTTTATACCCTGTATTCTGAAAATGTTACAGTCTGGCTTCTGATATTTAACAGTATTTTCACTTTAGAGAATGCAGCTATCCAAAATAAACGTTAAGCGTCCCAAGTATAGCACCATAAAAAGATTTTGGATGCAAAGCAGGTATTTGGGTGGAGTCCAGTTTCATTTGGGATAAAGCAGCTGTAGATTCAGGTGACTATTGGAATTAATCAATGTCTCTAATGTTCTTTAAGTACGTAGATAGCTGGGCTTTGAAAAACAGGCTTTCTCTGTGACCTTCAGAACATTTTTGCAACATGGTACTCCAGTGGAATAGATGTTGAGAGCCGGAAGTCAAGGTCAGTTGCCAAATGATAGTGGTAACTTCTGTGGTTAGAACCACGGGTAGAGTGGGAATTGGGATGTGGGTCTCACGTGTGTCAGGTGCAGACACACCAGCAGATGTCACATGGGGTTCATTCTTCAGGTACAAAGTCTGCAGCAGGAAAATTGAGCCTCAGAAGTTTAGTGGCCCTTGGAAAATGGAAGAGTCTTCCAGCCACAGAAAGATTCATGAAACTCGTTCTGTATCTTGCACTCAGGCTGGTTTAGCTGAGTTGCTATTTAACTTCTTTCTGACATGCTTTAGGGTTTACTACAGAAGATCTGACCTGGAAGCTCCTATGTGAATGCAAGTTCTGTATATCGTAAAACATGCATGAGATCTCTGAACNTTCGATAAATAAAAACCTTGGCTTGCTTTATGTCACCAGATTTTCTAAGAAACTGCCAATACTAAATCATACTTGTAGTTACCCAGCCCAATCTCCTAATTCCATGAGTGGTGAGCAACGGTCACAAGAAGTGCAAAAAGAACCCTGTGCAATGACTAGATGTGGAGTAAAACAACCAAAAAAATCCTATTTGTAAACTTGGAATTAAAAAATGGATAATGCTGATGCACCTTTTTCCAAAACCAGCTGTTTTTCACTGCAGGTCTGGGTGTTCTCTCAGTCCACAAGAACAGCCTGTCCCTCTTGACACCAAAAATTTTTGAAATATTTCATCAGCAGCCTAAGTAGAGTTCAGTGGTCTGATTACTTGTTGAATGAAAACATATTTCTTATCAGCTTTGAATTTCCTAGGCTTTAATTCAATTGAATGCTCTCTTATTTACACACCGTGCTGCTGGCAGAACAGAAAGTACCAGCTTACTTTCCCTATACTGTCTATGCGTCATTTTATAATATTCTGTTCCTGTCCACTCATTGCTGCCCTGAACAATCCTGATCTTTCTGGTTTCTGTCGCTGTCTTTGTTGGAACCTTGCAATGTCCTCACTGGGAACGGCTGGTGCAGTGCTCCGGGTGAGGCTGTACCACCAGTTCAACATCAAAACAGATTCTGTGTGATGTGCTCTATATTTAGATTACAATTGCACACCCTTCCTGTTTTGAGGTAATATTCATGCTCCGAACTAAGTAACAAGAAAGTCAAATGTTTTTTTATGTGCATTAATCAAAAAGTCACTGCTATAAATGTACAATAATGCAGTCAAAAGGCACTGTTGTCTGTAATTGGACATGTAACTGGTACCAATTCAAGAAAGTTTAATTACCATGTATTCAGAATGCAAATGTGTTTTTGACATGAAACATATAGGGCAGTACACTTTTGGTAAAAAGTGGTCAGATGAACAGAGACAATTACAAAATATTCACAGATCTGCCTTTTATCAGGAAAAAAAGTCTTAATATGTTCTTTATAAACTTAACGTGATTGAATATCAACCACTGAGAATGTGTTTGTCAAAAAGTGCCCTAGATTTCAGTTACAATCTACTATATTTGAGAAAAAAAAAAAGTTGCTGTGTGTGGGGAGAAGCATTACAATTTCCATAGTATCAAGTTGCTGTAATGGTCTGTAACTGAAGTCTGTGTTATGCATACACAAGGCTCCATTGTGTATTCCTCAAAGTAGAAAATTCAGATTTTATCAAAATTATAAAAACACAAAGGAATTTCTGTAGGTTTTTTAGCATTTAAAAATGTGTTACTCTTTCAGCCTTTTAAAGGAGGCTTATTTCTTCAGAACTTCAGGCAGTTTAAAGCTGTGAATCATGATTGCAAAGTCATTGGTACTTACCGTAGTCATTATAGCAAAGCTTAAGATGTAAAACTGGGAGGTAATTTTCAAGAATGCCCCAAAAAACTAAAAGTACAATGTCAACACTGCTGTTTAGTCCATGTATCTTTCTTATTTTCTGGGGAAAAAAGTGACACTTAGGTGTTCAATCTAAGTGTAAAATTATGTCTTCTAATTAAATATGGTTCGAAAATAATCTTTGGAATATCTGTGCTAAACCAAAAGTTGAATATCTACTTATAAATTACTAATTACTTTTTTTTTTTTTTTCCACATTCTTTCTCCTAATCCTTTGAAATATTGGCATGTTTTCCAGGCTTCATTTTTCTGCAGTTGTGGTTCAGATAGTTGTATAGAGTATGCTTGTTACGCCTGGCAAGTCATGAAGATGTTACAACATAGGGTAGAGCTGTTATTGCCCATCTAAAAAAAAATTGGCTTGAATTTTCAGTGTAATAAAATTTCATAAAATGTTAACTGGCAAGACAATGAACAGTGGAAAGTCAGCCTTTGTTTGCAAACACAAATTTCTTTGGGTGCTTCAATATAAGAAGCACATAAGACTATTAGAGCATCTCCAGAGGAAGATGACCAAGATGGTGAAGGGCCTTGAGGGCAAGGCTTATGAGGAGCGGCTGAGGTCATTTGGTTTGTTCAGCTTGGAGAAGGCTGAGGAGTGACCTCATGGCAGCCTACAGCTTCCTCACGGGAGGCAGCGGAGCGGGAGCTGCTGATCTCCTCTCTCTGGTGACCAGTCATAGGACATGAGGAGATGGAATGAAGCTGCATCAGGGGAAGTTCAGATTGGACATGAGGAAAAGGTTCTTCACTGAGAGGGTGGCCAGTCACTGGAACAGGCTCCCCAGGGAAGCAGTGATGGCACCAAACCTGTCAGAGTACAAACAGTGTCTGGATGATGCCCTTAGTCATATGGTTTAGTTTTAGGCAGTCCTGCGAGGACTTATGGATCTCTTCCAACTTGAGATATTCTATGGTTTTTCTGGAAGAAGAAAAAAATCTGTCCCCTGAAGTGAAAGAGCTTGTTGCTCAGAGGTGGACCTTCTGCCACAATTGTGAGCAATGTCAAGGAGCTTCCAGTGAAGTAAGACTAGGAAGTGAATATCGATGTTCTCTGCCTGATTTCCCAAAACAAACTTGGAAAAGCCATCAATAAATAAAAATACTATTTCTCTGAAGGATTAAGCCTGTCAAATTATCCATTTCTAATCACTCATTTCTAACTAATGTGTACAGTAACAGGGCACTTCGGATGTGCAGATCAGGATTTCCTTGTCTTGATTTAGATCCTTCCATCTGATATAGGAAACTTCTGCAATTTATTTAAGCCTTCTCTTCAGAATTAATCTTCAGTATTTATCACGGAAGTGTTTTCCTAGGCAAATGGTAGAAGGATCTAATCAAGAGAGGTTTGCAAGGAGAGTGACATAAAAATTTTCTCAGCTCTGTTTTGGCTAGTCACTTCTAGCACACATACTTCTAAAATGCCTTTATTTTTGTATTAGTTGGCTGCATTTCTAAACAGAGTTTTAAAAATTATTCTTAAATTAGTTAAGGGTTTGACCAAAATAGAGTTGGTGTACTAAAAAAGGGCTGTAGTTACGAAGCTAATATCGTATCTCACTACATCCCACAGACTGGATAAAACTCTGCATTCATAGGCATTAGCTTAAAGCAGTGGTGCCTTGGCTGGTGCTGGGTTGGTGAACCTTTCACATGTCATGTCTACACCAAATCTGGACAATGGTAATGGCAAGAGAAAAAAGAAATGTATGATGCACTGATCCAGGAAATTAGTCTATAACTGTACTGTGTATGTACTGCATAACGGGTGTGATTTATACCTGATGTCATGAATTCTCACAGAATACTGACACAAGAAGCTGTGAAATAGTGTGCTAATGGGGACAGTTTGGTCTAACTGAAATAACTGTAGGGGTTAGCTGCTGCCTGAAATGATTTATGACTTCTGAAAAGAAGATTGAAACATCGTATTACAGTACTGATTTTTATCTCTATAAATAGCTCTTTCTGATTTTCTTTACTCACCCCGCCCGTGGTCCTTTTGATACCCTGCTGCAGAGTTTCATAAGCTAATTGTACACTGTTTCAGCAACAGCTTGAGGATTTAATGGCTACTTTGAGGTAATATTCTGTCTTGCCTGTAGTGTATGACTGCAGTGCAAACAGGACAGTGAAAACCTTCCTTGTTACTTTCTCCTCGAAGTTGATACATTTCTAAATGCAATATTGTTCCCTTAAAACTCCTGTCTTGCTCCCATCCTTAGCTTATTGAACCACATATTTGGTTTGCGTGGCAAGGTTTTGGTAGCGGGTGCTGGGGGGTGGGGNATACATTTCTAAATGCAATATTGTCCCCTTAAAATGCCTGTCTTGCTCCCATCCTGCTAGAAGCTTCTTCCCCCATGTCCAACAGAGCCCATGCCAGTTGGCTCCAAGATGGACCTAACGCTGGCCAAGGCCAAGCCCATCAGTGACAGTGGTAGAACCGCTGGGATAACATACTTAAGAAGGGGAAAAAAACAACCCTGGGCAGTAGCAATTGCAGATGGTGAGAGGAGTGAGACTCTGTGAGAGAAACAGTTCTGCAGACACCAAAGCCAGTGAGGAAGGAGAGGGAGGGGGTGCTCCAGGTGCTGGAGCAGAGATTCCCCTGCAGCCTGTGGTGCAGCCCGTGGTGAGGCCGGCTGTCCCAGTGTCCACGGCGGAACAGAGAGCCACCTGCAGCCCATGGAGAACCGCACGCCAGAGTAGGTGGATGCCTGAAGGAGGCTGTGACCCTGTGGGATGCCCACACAGGAGCAGGTTTCTGGCAGGACCTGTGACCCTGTGGAGAGAGGAGCCCGTGCTGGCGGGACTTGTGACCCTGTGGGAAGCCACACTGGAGCAGCTCATGAAGAACTGCAATCCGTGAGAAGGGCTCATATTGGAGAAATTCGTGAAGGACTGTCTCCTGTGGGAGGGACCCCACACTGGAGCAAGGCAAGAGTGTGAGGAGTCCTCCCCGTGAGGAGGAAGGAGTGGCAGAGTGTGGTGAACTGAGCACAACCCCCATTCCACATCTTCCTGCACCTCTTGGGGAGAGGAGGCAGAAGTAAAGTTAAGCCCAGGAAGAAGGGAGGGATAGGAGGGAAGGTGTTTTTAAGATTCAGTTTTATTTCTCATTATCATCCTCTGATTTGACTGGTAATAGATTAAATTATTTTTCCCTAAGTCAAGTCCTTATTTCAATTCACGAGCTTTTCATTATATTTTGTCTGCCATGTCCAGCTGAGGAAGGGAGTGATAGAGCGGCTTGGTGGGCACCTGGCATCCAGCCAAGGTCAAACCACCATTTTGTCCATGTTTTCATACCATGAAAACAAACTGTGAGAAACTGAATTTCCTCCATCCACCCTCTAATTGCAAGTAAGAAGAAATGAGGCCGGGAGCTCTGACCTTCCCCAGCAGGTGGCTCCCCGGGGCGGCAGGCAGCAGTTGCTGAGCCCTGGTGCCCAAAACACGGTCCCTCCCACGGGGGAACCCACGGAAGGCAGCCTGGCAGGGTGAAACACTCCTAAGAGCAGAAATGGAGGTGTCAGGTGTCCCGACTTGCTAGTGCAAGCAATGCGATTACTAATATTGATCTGCATAATGTTTTTAAGATTATGAAAACAAATATTTTGGTAATTGTTCTTTTCATCTTCCAGACTGAAGTGAGCAGCAGCTTTCAGTGCCATTTACTGTGATGGCACCTCTTCATTATGTGCTTTTAACTGGTGTAAGACCTTGCCGTGGGTAGTTTGACTTCATGTTCTAGTGCCTGGGTCAGTATCAAACCGCATTTTCCACTGTTCTGCTCTGACATTCCTCCGCCTCTCTCGACTCACCTTAACTGTGTACCATGGCAGCCCTTGCTATTCCCAATTCAGGAAACCATGGGGGAAGGGGTAGTTCAGTCAGCTGCCACTCTTGTCCTATTTTCGAAAAGAAACGTAGTTACAGAAGGTGAGATGGACGGTGCTGACAGGCAGTGCCGCTGCCCGCGGCTTCCCGGTAGGTGGGAGTGTAGAATTGGGTTGCAGACGCAGCCATCCGTCTGCTGAGGGAGAGTATCCTCCGGTGTCGGGGAATGGACATCGTGGGGACTCCTTGACACTTCTGCCTCTTGCTTTGGTCTCTTGCTTAATCCAGGAAAGTGTGTTGTAACTTGAAATGAACGATTCTCTGTCGTAATCCTTTGCAACTCTTTTAAGTGTCAGTCCAGTGGAGAAAGCGGGGAGAGAGTGGAAATTTAAGGAAGGAAGAAAAAAGATCATAGATAAGGAAATGGAGGTTTACTCTGAAAAGTGACACAAGGGAGGAGAGAGGGGCTGGTGGCAGAAGCCCATCAGAGGAGGGGCGGGGGGAGTAGGAGCAGGTGGGGAGGGAAAAGGCTCCAGCTGCTTGCGCTGAGAGCCCCCGTCTGCACCCAGCAGGGCAGGCCGACAGCGAACACAAATTTTGCAGCGGGGGTTCCTTAGCCCCGTGGCAGTGCGGTACCGGCTGCGGACGCTCTGCCGGCTCCGGGGCTTCCCTGAGTCTCCCGCCGGTACCTCACGCTCTGGCAAACGACTACATTTCCCAGCACTTCTCTCTTCCGAGCGGGCTCTGCGGGGAGCCTCCCCGGCTCTCGCCATCTCCTTCCCTCGCAGGGGGCTCGGCGCGGCGGCGGCGGGGCGGAGCTCGGCAGCCCCGGCCCCGCGGCAGCCGCGGCCCCGC